>JANHAO010004288.1:0-24461 GCA_026873985.1 Saraca asoca
TTATTTGATGTAACATAACTATAGCTAGCATTTAATGTATGTCTGCTCTCCTCCTTCTATAAATAGGATTACCTTGTTAGCAGAAGGGGAGAGGAAAATCTGGTACCAAAACATTATCAATAAAATCTTCGCCGTGGACGTAGGGTCCGGTGCTGCCCGGATTTAGCCGAACCACGTTAAAACACAGTCTTTCCTTCCATCTCTTCCTCCGGACCATCCACCGCAACACTTCCAACAATGGCATTGATCCCAGAACTCCACATCCCGTTAGCCGAAGTTTGGTTCCCCCTTCACGGACCATATTTCGCCGTCAACAGAAGCCAATTCCAAGATATTAAAGCAAGTCACGCAACCAAATTGATGGTCTAAACCACTTAATATTGAGGATAACCTCACCAAATTAGACCTGTGCAAGCACAAGTCATGCTCAACAGTGCTCTAAATCACATAAAGATACCAAAATTCTCCAAATAGTCCTCCAAAACACATGAAGGCACTAAAATTTGCCAAACAGTGTTCTAAATCACATGAAATACCAGAAGTCCCCAAACAATGCTCCAAATCACATGAAATTCCAAAAACCACAAAATGCCAAAGAGTGCTCTAAATCACATGAAGATACCAAGATTCACTAAATAATCCTCCAAATCACATGAAGGCACTTAAATACACCAAACAATGTTTCAAATCACATGAAACACTAAAATTCACCAAACAATCCTCCAAATCACATGAAGATATCAAAATTTAGAAAATATTGTTCCAAATCACATGAAACATCAAAATTTACCAAACAACCTAACTCAATTTTGACTCACTTAGCTCAACACCATCTTTATTAAAATCACTCTTACAATTCACATATGCTTCCTCATCATCACCAATCATGACCAACCAGATTTGAGCCTTCCACAAGCTTGGGAAGATCCTATGCAACCTATTTTTAGTTTGCTAGAGTTCTGACAAGAATTGTAGTTGAAAGTTCACCATTAAACACCTAAGACATCGGGAAGGTCTTCAACTAATGACACCTTCAGCCACCCCCATAAAATCATAAGACCCAAAGCTAGACTAATACTTTTCCGGCATCGAAACCATTGCTACCAGCCACAAACATTGCTAAAAAAGCTACTTCTTATAACTACTCACTAAGTTACACCTCCACTAGCCCAAAAACAATCTTTAGAGGACCGCATAGCAAACTCCACTATCAACACATTAGAAAATACTAAACTAGAACAACCTAGAAACGTCACACCAAAAAGGAATTTCTATTTCTGGTTTGTCAGGTCACTGCCTTTGTTCCAAACCGGAGATCTGACCACATAAGGAGGTGTGCTGGCTGCCAAAGAAGCTATAGAAAGAAGCATGTCACTAAAAAGTTCCTCATTCACTACCATGTGCCGATTTAATACCCTATAAACCCAAATCTATTTTTCTCTACCTCCAACACTTCTCCAGACAGTCTAAACTCTTATGCACACACTTCTAGACAAACCTAATTTTTCACCAAAATTGACAACTAGCAACCACCATAGATATTATATCCAAATACTGGATACTTATCGTCAAGCATGCAATCTGAAAATTGCCACCAGATAGAAGCCTCTATGACTCATAGAAACAAAAGAAGAAAGAAGGAGAAGAAGGAAAAGAAAGGATGAGTTTTGTTTGGTTAGGTTAGGAAGTGATAAAATATCTAGGGTTTAGATGGCTCTAGAAACTATGTTAAGAGGGAGAGAGAGATAGATGATATTATGAAGCCATGTTCAACAATGAGCCATACATATATATTTATATTGAAAATATGTACATAAAATAGAGTTCTAATAGGTCTATAATTGATTGATCTATCTAAACTTATTACTTATCGTACATAAACTTATCACTTATCCTATATATGCTTATTAATTTAACTAATTTATTCACTAACAGTCTCGTACCCTAATCCTGTACAAGAAAAGAATCAGTAGTAAAGGTAACTGAACAATTTAAAGAATGGGTAAGTTGATTAATGGAAATAAGATTAAAAGGAGAATCAAGGGCAAAAAGAACATATTTAAGAAGAATTGATAAATTCGATTTTGCTTGACCTATACCTTTAACAATGGTTTTGGAGCCATCTGCTAAAGTAATTGTATGAGAAGAGACATGAAGCATTATATGGGTGAAAAGGGATTGGTTACCAGTTATGTGATTAGAGGCTCCAAAGTTTAGGATCCATGAATCATGTGTTTGTAATAAACAAGCTATAGAATTACCTGTGGAAGTGGTAGTTGTTGATTGTTGAGCCTACAGGAAAGCCTTACATTAAGGAAATTGTTTGTACTCAGAGTCCAATAATACATCAGATTGAGAATTTCGATTGTTCGCCTCATTTTCAAATTATGCAACATTTGTTGATTTATTCCTTTTCTTAGGGAATCCATGGAGAAAGTAACAACAATATTATGTGTGCCCAGGCTTCTTATAATGGATATAATAAAGACGATTACCATTGTGACCTCTCATACTATGGCCACCTCTATTACCACAGCCTCCACCTTGGCCATGAAAACTAGTCTATGAGGTCAAGGTTGAAGTGTCTATAGAATCGTGAGTACTATAGGATGTATAGAGTAACCTTAAAATTAAACTCCTAACAATAGGAACTTCTAAACTCGTAAAGATTTGATTACATACAAAGTCATAATCCAAATAAATTTCAAGGAGGATAAAAACCATGCATAATTGATCCAGTTTGGTTTCTAATTCTTTGGTATGAGTCATGATAATTAATTATTTGATATTAGAGATGATTGCTTGAGCCTTGATCAAATATGCAAACATGTTATGATCAGATTATTTGAGATTCACTAAATTAGTGGTTGCACTATACATCCTTTAAATGTTGTTGGTATAGAGTTGTTTAGCTTGTTCCCAAAAAAGATAACTGTGTTGTAGGGATGAAAATAGATAATTAATTCTAAAATAATAGATTGCTATAATAACCACATAATTATGCATCGATTTTCTTCTAATTTTCCTTCTCAGAATCAAGAATATTTTCACTAGTTGTGGTCAAATGATCAATGGCTTCGTTGGCCATGAACTATTGTTTGATAAAACCAACCCATGAAAAGTAATTATTGTCATTCAATTTTTCACTGCATATAGTTGATATACCCAAAAAAGAAAGAAAAGTTATTGGTAGGTTTAGGATTTTATTGGCTATTTGAGATATTATCTATGTCTAATTTTGTAGCTTTCTTTCTTTCTTTCTTTCTTTTTTCTTGCTAGAAATAGGTTTTGTGAAGTGAGTAAATGTGGGAAAAACAAGTTCTAGCTGGTTTTGTGCTTCTAGTTCAGGTCCTAGGCTTCCTTTTTTTTTAAAAAAAAAATATATATTCTAACTTTAAACTAATGTTTGGATGGAATTAATTTGATGGAGGAAAGAACAAATAATTCTAGATAATTTTATGATTGATTTGTGGTGCCTAAGAATTAAAGAATTGGATAATTATTTGAGATTTCAAAGGAAAAGCAAAGTACGATGCTTTATGATCATTGATTGATGGTGATAGGTTTAAAGGAATAAGAGCAAAATAGAGAAATGAGATTGTTTTACATAAGTCAGAAAACAGAAGAATTGGAACCCTAAAAAGGAAAAGCCCTCAATGTGAGGACTCGAATACCAACTTAAAATTAGAGATTTTGTAAATGATTTGGAAGAAACCTTAGGTGGAAAACTTTTATTTATACTAAAAGATATAATTAACAAATAAAACTCTAATTTCTAGTCTAATAAGGAATAGATATAGATAATTATTATATAATTCAAAACAGATAACTACCTATTTTATTTACATAATTCTACACCAACAATATCATCCAATACTTGGGCGACACCCTCCATACTCTGAACTAACTACATGACTTTAATTTAAAAATAAAGGCAAATAATAATCACTTTAATTGTATCTTTTTTATCATTTACTTCAATGTTGTTTTAATTTAGTTAAAAAACACATGATAATACTTTAGGTTTGATTGTCATATGACTTCAATTAAAAATTAGATAAAATTATAAGGAACAATCAAATAATTTACTCTATGTAAATCATATTTAGTGTCTATGCAAACATCAAAGGATATATCTAAAAATTGAAAGAAAATTGATTCTATCATTACTTCAATTAATAGAATTTAAAGCAAATGAAAAACTACTTAATTAAAAAAAATTGAATCTATTAAAGAATAAATTGAAAACGAAAATTAAATTAGAATTAAATTGAAAAAACTTATATCGACTAAAATAATGTTAGTCAATATTTTAATAATACAACTAAACATCTCTAAAAATTACTATAATCAATTATTGGACTTGTAATTAATTATTGAATATTCTAATCTATACCAAACAATTAATAAAAAACGAATATTTTAACGTTTATTGACTAGACAAGTAGCAAATTCAATTGCATCTAGGATGCATATATCCCAAATTTGCATTCAACAGTTGAAAGTTTACCATTGTATCAAGGGTTGTTATGCCTTGGAAATAAAATTTAGTAGTATAAAATTTGCTTAAAATAAAATATATTTTTGAGCAGTTTATAGATAGTTAAAAATAATCAACTTAAGCATGGAACATTCGTGCTTATAGTTTGCAGAGCGTAAGCCAACTAAAAATAAACATTCAGATTAGCCAAGTGGCTATCCCTCCTACAGGTAGCTCCCTTAACCTATATGCCCTAGTCTGCAGCATTATCAGAACAACTTCTCCATCTGCACATAAACATGTTATTTTCAAATTTGAACCCAAAACTGCAGGAAAAAGCAATGAAAAGTTATAGCTAAAATCAAGAGGATAAACCTGTCTAAAAGCTCATTGATTCCAGTATAGGTAGAATGGTGCATGGAAGGGGAGCATATGACTGGCGACAGATATATCAATATCTATTGAACGGGAGAAGATATAGTCACAGTCCCAAATGCAGCAATAATAGATAATGTCACTCACTGGTGTGCCTGTCGTGGAGGTGGAAGCCCACAAATGATCTGGACCTGGTGGCGCACAACCACTGCCTTGGGGTATCATGTTCATCACCAGTTACAGTTGGCACATGCCAACTGCCATTGGCTGATTCCTGCATTCATGTCACCAAAAATTTATTTTCTTCTAAGATGAGATATAGTATAAATAATAAGCAGCAAAGCTCAATTTTATTTTTGCACAATCATCTCCTTTTATTTTGAGAATGGAGAGAATGGTGAGGTGGGGGAGAAGGGGTATAGAGGCATAAAATAGGTGCAGTTGAACACAATTCCAAACCCTAAGCAAGCTAGCATCAATATGTCACTGACTCAGCCGGAACCTTCTCATTTGCAGTTAATTGAACAAGGATAGCAGTTAGGCTATCTTCTCACCTGAATAACTATTGAATAAGGGGGAGGAAGGATTAGGGTAGTTCCTGCGGTTGAGGATGACAGTCGAACCTGCAATCAACAAAGACACCACCAATTCTCTCATTCTTAGGTGAAAACCAAATATCCATCGTTATTAGCAAAAGATGATTGGTATGTTCATAATCCATTATATATTATTAACACCAGCTTAAAATATTGAGAACTGCAATATTCAATGGTTCTAACATGATGCTGTAATAAACTCCTAGAGCTTCAGTATGTTGGCAAAATTTTGTCAGTTGATATTATGGTGGGGAAATGAACCAAATGCACCACCTTTACATTATTTACACACGATTCATTGAGCATCTGAAGAGCAGGGTTCAAAACCATAAACTACAAAGACCTCCTAATTCTTCTTACAGCAGCGATTTGACAAAAGATTACAAGTAATAATGAACAGGGCAAGCTTAACACAGAAAATATCAACAATATCACGGGAGTGGTTGGGATTCTTGGTAGCCACAAGTGGCCATGAACAGAAGAGATCATTCAATGAAGAAAATCACGAAGCTTCTTCTAGGGTTAAAAATAGAAAAATTTTCTGACAGTTCTGAATACCTGATGCTTTTCCTTCCATCGGGGAAAAAAACTAGAACCCAATAGTTGGAACAAGTGGTCCCTCATCTCATCATTTGTCACCAATAAGCATTTACAACTAACAGCAGCATATAACCAGTACCTGTAATAGACACAGTCATAGACAACATTTTTTAACACAAGTGAATTGTTAGTCATGATTACACAGAGACAGATGCACTGAAGAAATTAGCTTCCAATGGATTTTGGACTATGAAATAGAGCAGCTCAATATAACCCAAATACTTGAGAAGTACTGCATTACCAGTCATCATTTGAACCTTGAGGTGTAGCATACAAAGCACCATTTTTTTCCCAACTTCTTAACAGTCTCTCGTTATTTCTACTCTGAGCAGGACCCCCAGTTACACGACTTTTATGCAAAATTATAAGTGGCAATCTTTTTGAAGGACTCATTTGTTGTATTTGTCGAACAACAGAATTAAGCTACAACCAAGAGGAACCATTAAGTAGCTGTTTTTCTAATTTTTTGAGAGTTAACAACATCATTCTCACCTGGAAAAAGCTGAAATGATTATGCATATTGGCAAGGCCCACATTAGCACCATCTACAACTGCATCAAAAGGACCATGCTGCTGAAGCCAGCTCTGAAAAAGTTGACCTTCTAACATCAGTCACTATGTCATAGATAATGATTTTATATGACATAGATGACAATATAAAACTACTCATTAAAAATTTTCTCACAACAAATAGGCAGTCTTTCACCAAAAGTATGCCAATTTTTCTCTCCGAGCTACCCAAACTGGCAATAAAATTGAGTTTTTCTTATTTGCTCTTCCAACGTATTATTTGATAGAATACCTATACCATTTTGAGCCATATCATGATATACAGGCTCTCTTTAATGCAGCTATATAGGCATGCAACTATATAACACATGCAGGATCTTCATTATTTCCAGGATGATCCTTCCAATGGGCCATGTATATTCAGATCAACCTACTAAAATATATCTGAACACTAACAACAATAAACTATTGCTTTCTCACTACCATGCATTGTAGAAAACAGTTTTCTTCAGGTTAAGTGTACATATATACCTTTAGTAACAAGTTTTAACTTGATTCACTTAATTTGGGCAGTGCAATGAGGCCAAAGCTTATACAAATCACAAGATTGGCTCAATAAATGATTGGAAACTCCAAGCTTTTGGTTTTTGAGGCCTGACATAACTTGTATTTTAGATATTTAACTTCAGGGTAACACAACAAAATATTATGTTATTTCTCTCAGGTGAGCTATTATATGTGTTTGATCCCCTATAAATGCATTAGTTGATTAATTCCACCTTCTTCAGTGAATTTATCCCCAGAATAAAACTTCACTTCCTGTCAATCTATATCAGTATTCTTTTTCTGTATTTACACTGCATCAGTTTGCTCATGTTTCAAATACATGACTAGGGAAACACAAGGTGATAAATTCATACATGAAAGTCCTAATCTGTTACCAATGAAAAAGTGAAAGTTAGCAAAGCAATTAAGTCTAAACTCAACTACAAGTGAACAAACACAATTCCTAAATTCCTAGACAAAACACCTAAGACGTGCACTACCTGAAAATGATTAAAATGGGCCTTAACTTCTCGTTGGCAAGCCAATCTAGACAATGATGTAGCAAAATTTTCAGTCTCTTTTGGATCAATGTCAATGCTAACCAGCTTCTCGCCACATGAAAGACACTGGCCAGTCTCATCCATATGCGTCTTCACCACCGTCCACTGCCCACTTCCAAGCCACCCCAACCCATGCCACCCTCCACCTCCCCGGACTATCCCTTCTGTTACTTTTTTAACATCCCAGTTTTTTAACCCAATCTTGGCTGCATATTCAGAGCTAAACCAATCTTCAATAATTTGAAGAGTTGATTGTGAGACCTGCCTCACTGTTGTACGTAAACGATGCAACAGCTCATAGACCTTGTCCGCCTTCTGTGCAACTGCACTAAGTTTCAGCAGGGCTGAAAGCTCAGGCTCTTCAGCAATAATACCAGATGCAATCATGTCAGCATCGACTTCATAAGCTTTTTCTGTATCCCCCCTGTTACAAAATCCATAAAGGGCAGGTTCAAAGGATCTCAGCTTGGGTACAATACCAAAACTTTTCATTTGTTTCACCAATTCATAAGCCATTTCAGGGTCCTCCTTTGCAGCAGCAAGCCTGGCAGCACTCGTAAATGTAGCTTCATTTGGAACAACTTTCTCAGTTAACATCTTCTGAAAGATCTCAAAACCCCTTTTCAATAGGCATGAACCACTCTCAGTTTCATGTTTGCTAGAGGAACGTGAAGAGGAACACAGGTAGAGCAAAGCATTATAGTGGTCCAGATTTAGAATAACGGCGTTCTTCCGTGCCTCATCATACAGTTGAAGTGCCTGAACAACATCCCCAACCTTTGAGCACCAATTTAGCTTCCTTTTAAGGATTCCTGCAGGAGATTCTTTCTCGGCTTTTCTCTTTGCTTTCTTTGAAATTCTGCTACTAGTGTTTTTGGAGACTTCATCAACAGATGATGTAATTTGAGCTAAAGTGCTCAGATGGGCGATACTGTCTACGTTGAAGCTACTAGGACTTCTTTTGTTAAGCATGCTTCTAGTAAAGAAAGAAGAGTGGTAATATAAAAGTGGAGGGGAAGTACAGCGACAAGGCCAACAAACAAATAGGCGTGGGCATTGGGTGAAGAATGAGAAAAGAGGAGTGAGCCTGGGCATCATACAGCTTCCACGCAGCATGACTTACTAACCTCAAACACATAAGAATGAAGCTCGGTCAAAATGAGCACTTTCACCTGCAATCGGATATCTGACATGAGAAGAGAGATTGGAACAATACTGATTGATGACAAATATGCAGGCAGAAGAACATATGACACCACAAAAGAAAGGAAAATGATAAAAGGAGTCAAAATTGTGCCATTTGATCCTATAAAAATCTTTCTCTTCGAATAATATATTGGCCTTTGAGAACCATATGAATACATGGACCAACTGATTCAACAAATTAAAGCCAATGCTTACAAGTTTTGGCCTTCAACGAAGAATGGAATAACCCTGCAAAGCTTGCATTCCTCTGAACTCTGCATTCGGCCTGGCAGGGCCTTGCCTCGCCTCCCTCAGCACCAGTGGATATATAAAACCAAGACAGCCCTTTCGGGTTTCGGCTTTCGCTGGGGCAAGACCACTCAGCACCGTGACTCACTCTTCTTCCTTTTTTTTTTGTTTTTGGCCATTCCCATTAATTAATTAATTTAATTAACCTCTTATACATGATGTAACCGGGAAAATTTCATGTTGGTCCGAGCAATGCAACGAGAACTTTAAATGTAGGTAAAAATTTTGTCCTTGTAATTTATTGTTTAATTTTTTATAGTTTATTTTTATTTATGATTCATTCCCTGTGCTTATGAAATTAAAGACTTTTGTATGCTATTATCCAGCATCATTATTATGTGTGACTTATACAATTATATAATAATATAACAACAAAGAATCATACATTAAAATAATAAATTATTGTAGATTTTTAAAAATATTCATATACATATAATAAAATTGAATCCATTAGAATATGTTACTAATATTATTATTCTTGATTTTCTTAGTAATTTTTATGTTTGGGACTACTTTTTCATTTCTGTTAATGTTGGAATTTGGTTTACACTGAGAGTCTCAAACTCCAGCTAATGGGAATGAATTCTTGAACTCTGAACTGTCTTTCGAAGTGTGAGGAATTGAATGGAAAGGAAGAAGAGTAGAACTGGACAGAACAGAGCGATATTTTAACATGGTTCGACTAAATTCGAGCGATAGCGAACCCTACGTCCACGGCGGAATTTTTATTAATATGAAAGAAGATTTTTACAAAGTACTGGTACACAGGTTTTCCGGCCTCTCCCCCTCTTTTAACAGTGCATCTCTATTTGTAGAGGAAAGAAGAGTTACATATATTAATTACAAGTTACAGTTGTGTTACATCAAGAAATAAATGTGAAAGACAGTTAAACTCTTGCAATTCGACTGTTGCAGGCTTCTTTATACGGGGTCGGCCCCTCTCGTCGACTGTAGACTAGCATTTGTATATGTCTGTCTCGTGGTCTCGCTTTGTCAAACGAGATGTCCATCCTCCCGAGCTGGATTCCTCAGCTCGGGGTCGCTGTTGCAGATTACTTAGCGAGCTTGGTGCTATCGCTGTTAGCGTAGCGAGCTCGAGCAAGACGATCGGTTACTTAGTGAGCCGACTTCATGACGACCTCGTTATGTCGCTTCCTAGTGATGTGCGAAGTGGTGCTTGATGGGCTTCTTTAGCGAGTTGGGTAACTTATCCTCTGCCAGGCTCACGCTTGTCTCATTCTTTGAAGTCGATTTTTACCCATAACATAAGCCCCTAACTCTTAGTTCGCTTTGCAGACTGGGAGTTGCGATTTTTCTGAGGCTTTGCCTGTGGTCAAAGTCCTTGCTTACCTGATTTGTCACTTCAGGTTTCTTTTCTATCTTTTCATTCTGCTTTAGGCCATGCTTTCTTCTATTCACAGTTTTTGGCTATTGGCGTGGCACTACTGTTTGTTTTGGACCGTTAGATTGAGATTATCTAGATGTCTTCTAGATTTTTTGGTGGACCGAATTGGTCTTTTTATAGCCTGAGGGTCTTCTTCCTGTTTCTCAGAAGAGTTCAATGGAGGAGACTATCGAGGCCCCTGTGTTTTTGATATTCTGGCTACTGTTGAAGCTTGCTGAGACATGGATGGCCTGTTGTAGAGTGTTTGGAGGCATGGATAGCTTATTGCACCTGGCTTCATCGCAGGATCCATCTCACGATCTCCTGGGAAGTCTTGTGCAGGCCTTGGATTATCTTCCCCGGCTCCCTTCGTAAAATCCAGCATCACTGGCTAGGCTCTTGGTACCTTTTTATGTGGCACTGGGTTTGTTCCAAGAGGAACTGCTGATTGGGTATGGAAAGACTGCAAGAGTGGAGTTGCTGGTCTTCCTGCTGGTGGGAGTTTGCCTCCTTGCATAGCTGGTTCTTCACTTTCTAGCCGGAATGGTAGTATTAGGCTTTCAGGCTTTGCCTTTGTTTCTGTATTTCTTCTTCTTGTAATATAATCTTGCCTCCCTGAGGCTTTTGGTGTATGAGCTTTTCTGTGTAGCTTTTGAAAGTTGTACTGAATGCTTCGTGCACCATTCTCTGTTCATGCATGATAATCAATGAAATACTTTCTGACCAATCGACCGTGCTTTTAGCTTTCTGTTGCACTTTGTTGTCTTGATTCCCGATTCATAATGGGCAATAGTTAGGTCGCATGTGAGCTGCGCCTAATGAGGGTTCGCATGTGAGCTGTGACTTTCTTGTCTGTATGTTAGTTGCGGATACTTGGTTGCATGAGAACTATAATGAGTTTACTTTGGTGTCCTCATGATATGGTGGGCTTGTTGCTTGCTATTTGACTTGGGTGTATCGACAAGGTAGGCTCTCGGGCCATCTCACCCTCGGTTTAGTTTCATTTTCATTTGTGCTATCACGAGATAGGCTTTGGGCCGTCTCACCCTCGAATAGGTTTTCAGTAGCAAGATGACAGCTCGTCACTAAGTGAGGTCGCACGTCCGTACCACAGCAGGCTCATTGCTCAGTCTTGGTAGCAATATTGTTGCTTAGCAAGACAACAATCCTGTTGCTTAGGTTCACAGCAATCTTATTGCTCAGCCTCACAGTAATCTTGTTGCTCAATGGTCAAGAGGTTTGCGCTCTTGGTCTCAGCTTATGAGAAATGATTTTCTTTGGATGTATCAATGGGTTAGGCCTCGTGCCATCTCACCCTCGAATGTATCCTTGTAATGGTGGAGTGAAAACTCGTTGTCTGGGTAATGCTTTCTTGGCCAATCGGCTATAAATTACATTGATTCAACATAGAATGATTCATACGTCTCTGAGATTGTCATTAGTCTCAAGAAAATGTTACAGGATTAGAATATGGTTCTGATGGAGGGCTCCGACTCTCGATTAGCGATTCGCTGAGCCAGTTGAGCTCGTTGCTCGGTTGGCCTTACCACATAATCCTATAACCGGCCTTTTCTGATGAGGTCTTCAATGGCATCTCTCAGTGCCCAACACTCTGAGTTGGTCTGTCTGGCCTCGTTGTGATAAGTGCAAAATCTGCTTGTATCTTTGGATTTGGGGGATGCCCTCATTGGTCTAGGCCTTTCGAAGTCTTCGCTATGCCTTTCTGTGGCAAAATTTTTATCCTGTGTGTCTGACAGGATGCTGTAGCTTTCAAAGTGACCTCCAAGTCACTGGGGCTTTGCCTTCTTTACGAGTTGAGGAGTGGGGTCATGACTATAACTCTCGTCATCCCTCTTTTTGCTTGTAGTGGGACCACTAGCATCCATTTTCTGCCTAGGTTCCTCTGCTCTGTAGGTTTCTTCCCATCTTATTTATTTGGTAGCTCGCTCATAGAATTTAGTGAGGTCTCAAGCTGAGGACTTATAGAGGCTTCTATATAGCTTTCCATCTTTACGGAGTCCTGCTAAGATGGTTGTTAAGATACTTTCCTCTGAAGGGTTTTCCATGGAGTTAGCTTCATGCCTAAATCTGGCTATATAGTCTTTCAGCGACTCATTCTTATGCTAAAAGATCATTGCAAGATGGCAATGAGGTGCGAGCTACCTCTTCAGTGCTCGGTATTAGTCAATGAATTTCCTTTGGCATTCTTCCCAGTTGCTAACGCTATGAGTTAAGAGGTTTTTGAACCATGCCCGAGGTATTCCTCCTAATGTGGCTGGAAAGACACGACATTTCACCAGAGGGTCAGTTATTTGAAGTTCCATCTGGATATTGAACGCATCCAGGTGGTCACTCAGGTCGTTATTCCCATCATACAGCAGGATCAAGAGCGCTTTAAGTTTCTATGGGAGAGGCTGCATCTCGATCTCCACAGAAAATGGTGAGCTTTCTTTATAGCGATGTTGGTTGCTTTGTGGCCGTGGGCATTCTTCTAACTAGTTAAGCCTTTGGAGGTCTTCCTCCATTATCCGATCCTGTATTTCAGGTTGAGGGGTAGAGCTTTCTACTCATTGTGAGCCCCCCAGTTGCTGGCGATCACAATCTTCATGAGTTTCCTTCTAAGCTTCTTTGCAGAGCTGCTGGAGTTGCACCATGATCTCTTCCTGTCTTTGAGCACCTTGGGCTTGCGCCTGTGCTAGTGCTTTAATAGTTTTAGCCAAGTCTCTTACCCTAATTTCGAGTGTCGGTTAGGGTTGGCTGGGGCATTTGTGCCTCTTGAGTTCCAGGGATAGCAGTAGAATGCTGGTGAGCCCCCACAATGGGAGCGTCCGCTGGTTGAAAAATTGGAGCGGTTGAACTTCGAGTAATTCTTCCTCTTGCCATCGTCAGGCTGCAATGAACACTTCAGAGAGCATATGGGTCCCCACAGATGGCGCCAAAAATGTTGATGTTGGAATTTAGTTCACATTGAGAGTCCCAAATTCCAGCCAATGGGGATGAATTCTTGGACCCTAAACTGTCTTCCGAAGTGCGAGGAATTAAATGGAGAGGAAAAAGAGCAGAATTGGAGGGAACAAAGCGATGTTTTAATGTGATTTGGCTAAATCCAGGCAGTACCAGACCCTACTTCCATGGCAGAGTCTGTATTAATATGAGAGAAGATTTTTATAGAGTATTGGTATATAGGTTTTCTGGCCTTTCCCCCTCTTCTAACAGTGCATCCCTATTTATAAAGGAAGGAAGAGTTACATACATTAATTAGAAGCTACAGTTGTGTTACATCAAGAAATAAATGTGAAAGACAGTAAAACTCTTGCAATTCGACTATTGCAGGTTTCTTTCCATGGGGTGGGCCCTTCTTGTCAGCTGTAGACTAGCATTTGTATGTGTCTGTCTCGTGGTCTCGCTTTGTTGAACGCGATGTCCGTCCTCCCGAGCTGGATTCCTCAGTTCGAGGTCGTTGTTGCGGATCACTTAGTAAGCTCGGTGTTGTCGTCGTTAACGTAGCGAGCTCGAGCAGGACGGTCGGCTGCTTAATGAGTTGGCCTCATGATGACCTCGTTATATCGCTTCCTAGCGATGTGCGAGGTGGTGCTCACTGGACTTCTTCAGTGAGCTGGGTAACTTAGCCTCTGTTGGGCTCGTGCTTGTCTCATTCTTCGAAGTTGATTTTTACTCATAACAATTTCTATATCATATATAAATAACTACATATATTGATAGACATTTACCATATTGGATAATTGCAGACAAAATTATCTATAAATTAATAATGATAAGGAGTAATTATAAGTAAAAATAAATTCTAAAAATCCAATTACAAGAAAAAAAGTACAAAAATCAAATTGCAAATCGAAACAAAATATAGAAAGTAAAAGCTTAAGTTAATCTAATGATATATTCTTTTAAAAATTATAATTTATAATATGTTCATAAATATAATTAAATAGTATATTTAAATAATAAAAAATTAAAATATTATTTATATATATTATAGAGGAAAATACTTTGACCTCCCTTAAATTTTAATAAAATTACACAAATTTTTTCTCCAATTTTAAAACCTACTTAAATTTCCATTGAAACATAAATATATATATATATATATATATTACACTTAAATCTAGATTTAAATTTTTCATTAAGAAATAGAGAGAAAAGATAACTATACAATTCAAATTTAACAATATGAGATATTTTAAGTATTTTCTAATCAAAACCATGTTTTGACTAAGTTCTGTTGTGGGCATACTTCAGACTGGCTGAAATGGGCTGGTAGAGGCCCGACAAGCCAAACTAAGACAAGAGGGACATCCCAATCTAAGGCGAGGTTCCAGAAGCTAGCCAGTAAGTCACCCAACACGAGTTCAAAGCCTTCACTAGCTCAAGGTTGCAGCGAGCTCCCCTGGGATAATTGGGCACAACTAATGTCTGCTTGACAGTCTGAAACACACTTTAATTAGCAAATCAGCCTCCAAAAATCGAGAATAATTTATCCCGCATTTATTACCTGACGCCTAGTATTTATTATCTGATGTAGCTATAATCATAGTTTAACAATGCTAAATTACGACTTTTAACCTTCTTCGCTCCTATGAATAGGAGGGAAGACCATTGTAACAGAAAAAAAAAAGAAAAAAAGAAGAGAATTACATGTAGAAACCTTGCCAAACTACTAAGAGAACTGAGAGTATTGTAATTCTACCAAATTAAATAGTGAAACAGCTGCTAATAGCAGATATAGCAGTTGTGGATGTAGGAGCCATACTGGCTTTAGCTGAACCACATGAAAAATTCTGTGTTCACTCCGGTCTTCTTCTTGCTCTTTACATTTTCTTCACACTTTCACCGTCTTTACAAGCAATTTCAATTCCTTAACCCTTAGTTGACCGATTACTAAAATCGACTATTAACACTTTGGCATACCCGATGGGAGCAGGCTGTTTTCCTATTGAAACACCAACCAAACATGATGGCCAGAGGAAGAATAACTAGGAGTTCTGATGCTACTACTAACCAACTAGGTAGCCGTGAAGAACAACAATAAAACATGTTAGAAGGTGGAAACCCATTCCCAACAAGCGCTTCTGTCATCCCCTCGAAGATTGATGGTATACAAACACTGCATCGGCACTAGGAGGCTCTCAAGAATACTATTAGGAGACTTTTTGACGTAGTTATAGTGTTAACTCAAGTGCATACCCACGGGACCTAAAAACAAGCTAAAGCTGCACCAACCTGAGAATAGATCGGGGGCTATAGAAAGAAGTGCTGGTTCAGGGAGAAAAACAAGCTGGGGAAGGACCTCGACGAGTGAACTCAACTCACTCCTTTAGCTCGTGATCTGAAGCATAGGATCGTTAAGACCGTGAGCATGATAGAAATAGACGACTTGAGAGCTCGCATTACACTGAAGGCTCGAATGCAGGACGTGATAGCACTAGGGGCTGACGATATGAAACGTAAGATTCAGTTATGGAGGAATTATTGCAGAGGGTGCAACGGTTGGAAAAACGCCCCTTAGCTTAAGATCAGTCAGATCACTATGAGGAGAGGACCCCATTTTCTAGGGAAATTGAGACGGAATCTCTTTCTCACTGATTCAAAGTTCCTACCATCCCATTGTAGAAGGGGAAAAATGATCCTTATGATCACCTGGATGCTTTCAATATCCAGATGGATCTCCAAACAAATAACCCCTGGTCAAATGCCATGTTTTTCCAGCTACTCTAAGAGATGTCCCCTGGGTGTGGTTCAAGAACCTTCCCCCCTCGCAGTATTAATAGTTGGGAGGAATACCAAAAAAGGTTTATCGACCAGTACAAAGCTTTAAGAAGGTAGCTCGCGTTGTCCTGTCACCTCACTATGATTTTTCAGCGAGCGGATGAGTCACTAAAGGACTATATTATAAGATTTCACAATGAGGTGAACAATATAGAAAGCCTCTCCAATGATAGCATTATAACGATGATCATAATAGGACTCCCTAAAGATAGGAAGCTATATGAGAGTATATATAAGTCTTCGGTGAGAGTTCTAGCAGAATTCTACGAGTGAGTTGTAAAGGAGGTTAGATGGGAGGAGACCTTTGGTTCAAAGAAACTCAGACAAAAGAGTGAGGCAGATGGCTCTTCCTTTAATTAGAACAAGAGAGGGAGTAGCTATGCAAAAGGCAAGATGGGTCAAAATAATGGCGCCAGAGTCTAATCGCCCAAGAAGGTCAGAAGGGAATGACTTGAGTCCCAGGGCCCCTATGATAATTACAGTATCCTTTCTGACACCCCTGAGAGGATATATGCCATTGAGAAGCACAGGGAAGATTTCGGGCAGCCTAGACCCTTAAAGACTCCACACAAGTACAAGGACGCTAGCAGGTTTTGTGCCTATCATAACGACATCGGGCATAGCACCTCTGAATGTAGGTTGCTTAAGGATACGATTGAGGATCTAATAAAAAAAGGCCGCTTGAGAGACTATGTAGTCTGACTTGTAGAGTGACGACCCTAACACTCCCAACAATTAGCACAACCATCCTAGCCAGCTAAACAAGAGCAAACAGCCATGGTCAAAATTATCTACACTATCCACGTTGGGTTGCATATTGTAGGCACTTCGCGAGGGTCACATGAGCATTACATACGAAGTGTGAGCTATGTCCTATCCGTGGGCTGTGAACTGGAAAGGCCTATCAAGAGAGCTAGGACTATCTCTGAATGCATCACTTTTGTTAGTGATGATGCATGGGGAATCCAATCACCATACAATGACGCCTTTGTCATACGGGCCAAGATTAGCAATACTGAAGTATGGAGGATCATGCTAGACATTGGTAGCTTGATCAATGTTATGTATAAGATGCTTTGAACAAATGGGATTGAGTGAAAGCCACTTGAAGCCTTCACCTGAGGTCCTCTTTGGCTTCATGAGAGACACAATCTTTCTAGTAGGACAAGTCAGACTCCCCATCACTCTGGGGGATAGAGATTGTCAAGCCACCGTCTTAGCTAATTTCCTAATCGTTGACTACCCCTCAGCATACAATATAGTGTTGGGACAACAAGCAATGAATGACCTAGATATGGTCATGTTAACCAAAACATTGATGATTCAATTCCTAACCCCCAATGGAGTCGACTACGTACGAGGTGTAATGCTTGCCGATGCTATGAGGATCCAATCAAGATTGGGGAAAAAGAGAAGAGAGTTGACAT
Source organism: Saraca asoca (assembly GCA_026873985.1). NCBI lineage: Eukaryota > Viridiplantae > Streptophyta > Magnoliopsida > Fabales > Fabaceae > Saraca > Saraca asoca. Next base: position 17,757 of record JANHAO010004288.1, read on the forward strand.
GGTTTCTAGGAGGGAACCCCGAGCTCCAAGCATGACGAGAGTTAGTCATGACCTCGACCCCTATGACCTGGATGTAGATAGGGAAACTAGGCCCATAGAAGAGATCAAGGAAGTGCAGGTTAGCGAGGCAGATAGTGAGAGGTGTCTCAAGCTAGGAAAGAACTTACCCCCCAATGTGAAAGTTCAACTGGCTGATTTCCTTAAGGCAAACATGGACATTTTTGCATGGAATCATGAGGATATGGTGGGGATTGATCTTAAGATTATATCGTATAAGCTAAACATAGATCCCTTCCATAAACCAGTTCTCTAGAAAAAGAGGCCACTAACCACTGAATAGTCTATTGCTCTCAAAGAAGAAGTAGACAGGCTTTTGGCAAATAAGTTCATCTGAGAGGCCCACTACTCGACCTGGGTAGCTAATCCTGTTCTGGTAAAGAAGAAAATCAGGAAGTGGAGAACGTGCATAGACTTCACTGACCTTAACAAAACTTGTCCAAGGATAGCTTCCTCTTACCCAGAATTGACCAGCTCATTAATGCAACAATCATACACCAGTTCCTCAACTTCATGGATGCTTATTCGGGGTACAACCAGATACCCATGGAGCCTCAGGATAAGGAGCACACCTCATTCATCATAGATTGTGGACTTTACTATTATAAGGTGATGCCCTTTGGGCTGAAGAACGCAGGAGCGACATATCAGTGGCTAGTCAATATGATGTTTCAAGAACAAATTAGGAAGACTATGGAGGTCTACATGGATGAATTGCTCATGAAGTCCAAGCATGTCATGGAACATGTGAGGGATTTGGATGAAGTGTTCAAGATTTTGAGAAAATATTAAATGAAATTGAATCCACATAAGTGCGCGCTTAGAGTGGCCTCATGGAAGTTTCTTGAGTTTTTAGTTAATAGTAGAGGAATCGAGGCAAACCTATAAAAAATCAAAGCGTTTATCGATATAAGGTCCCCAACCAGGGTCAAAGATGTGCAAAGCTTAACTAGTCGGACCACGACACTTAGCAGATTCGTTTCTATAGCAATAGATAGATGCTTGCCATTCTTTGATGTTTTGAGGAAGGCTAAGCAGTTTGAATACATTGAAGAATGCAAGGCTACATTCCAGCACCTAAAAGAATATATGGGCCAAGCCCCATTGTTATCAAAGCTACAGGAAGGCAAAAAACTTATTCTTTACCTGGAAGTGTCCCAACATGCCATAAGCATAACTCTTGTTCTAAAGGAAAATGGAGCCCAGCTCCCAATTTATTATGTGAGCAAAAGGCTATTGAATGCAGAGGAGACTTACACACCCATGGAGAAGCTCACTTATTATCTTGTGGTTACCTCTAGGAAATTGTGGCCTTTCTTCCAGGCACATACCATCGAGGTGCTCACTCAATACCCATTAAGGCAGACTCTGCAAAAGATTGACACCTCAGGTTGCTTGCTTAAATGAGCCATCAAGCTAGCTCAATTTGACATCTAGTACAAACTAAGGTTGACAATTAAAGGGTAGGCCATTGTAGACTTTATAGCATAGTTTAGTAGACTAGCGGGGAAGGAGGCTGAAACTCTAGAAAGCCCATGGTGAGAGCTCTATGTAGATGGATCCTCTTGTGAGCAAAAAATAGGCGTTGGAATACTATTAATAAGCCTAGAGGGACATAAAATCCTCTACGCACTCCAATTTGAATTCCAGGCTACCAATAATGAGGTAGAATATAAAGCATTGCTCGTAAGGCTTCGTCTAGCTAGGGAGGTATGAGCCAAAAATTTGAGAGTATTTAGTGACTCTTAGCTCATTGTGTGTCACATAAAGGGCAAGTATTAAGCAAAAGGGTCAAGGATGGCTATCTACCTCTAGGAGGTCTAGGAATTACTTAATAACTTCTAGAGATATGAGATCAATCAGATCCCTCAGGCTTAGAATGCACATGCGGATATGCTAACTCACTTGGCCACAACCAAGGATAGATTTCCCAAGAGCAATCATGGTGGAAGTTCTTCTATCACCAAGTATCAAATAGAAGGACATCCTAATGATGATTGTTATGGCGCAAGGCTCATGGATGAGCCCTATCTTAAAATATTTGTGTGATGGCAAGCTACCAGATGATAAATTAGAAGCACATCATATGCAAGCTTGAGCTGCTCAATATTGTATTATCGATAACATGCTTTACAGAAAGGGCTTTTCAACCCCACTCCTTAGGTGCATCGATGCCTTGATTGTGACACCATCCTAGAAGAAATTCATGCTAGACATTGTGGAAACCATGTTGAGGGGATATCTTTGGCTCAAAAAGCATTCTGGCAAGGTTTCTTTTGACCAACTATGAAAAAGGATGCAATTAACCTGGTTAGATGGTGTAATAAATGTCAAAGGTTTGCCAAGATCCCTCGAGCTCCTCTTGCCTACCTTCAACAAATGGTCAGCCCTTGGCCCTTCATGATATGGGGTATGGATTTGATCAGGCCTCTCCCTACAGGTCGAGGAAACTACAAGCATGCAATAGTAGCCAGTGACTATTTTACTAAGTGGGTAGAAGCAAAGGAATTGGTTGAGATCTCTTCTTCCAAGATCAAAAATTTTTTATGGAACAATATCATTTGCCAATTTAGGATGCCCCAATAGATCATAGCAGATAATAGGACTCAGTTTACTAGCGAGCAGTTCATCAATTTTTACAGCAACCTCAGAATTGAAAAAAGCTTCTCAGTAGTAGATCATCATCAGACCAATGGACAGGTCAAAGCTGTGAACATGATCATCAAGCAGATCTTGAAAATGAAACTAAAGGCCAAAAAAGAAGCATGGGTAGATAATCTGCCTAAGGTGCTCTAGGCCTATAGAACCATAGCTCATTCCACCATAGAAGAAACTCCCTTCTTGATGGTCTATGGGTCTGAAGCAATGATACCAGCAGAATTTGAAGTAACCTCACACTAAAGAGCTACTTTCAATCTGGAAGAAAATAATCAATTACTCACTACAAACCTCAACCTCATCGAAGAAGTAAGGGATATGGCTTGCCTCAAGGTTGCAGCTTATCAAGAGTGGGTTGCAAGGTATTATAATAGAAAAGTCCCAGCTTAAAATTATAGAGTAGGTGATCTTGTGTTGCGCCTTATCTTGCTTGGAGCTTGTACACCGAGTGAAGGGACCCTTGGTCCAAATTGGGAAAGATCATTCATAGTAAAGAAGAATTTGGGCAATGGGTCATACCACTTGACTGATATAATGGGGCTGAACTCTCCCGAGCATGGAATGCTGCACATCTCTAGCCATTTATCAATAATGGTGAGCTTGGTGTCGTAAATCTATAACATTCTTTAAAATTTTGAATAAAAAGGTCCAAAAATTCCTTTTTTGATTCTATGTATAGAGAATTACCCAATGCATTCCCCTAAAATTAACCCTACTTATGCTCAATGAAGAAATAGTATTCTAAGATAACAGCCCAACCAGCTATCCTAGGGGACTATAAAGCTCGTGTCTATCCACTACAATCTGCATCGGTGATGTAACCCATTTACAAGTAATTAGCTCACACATCAAGCATTCAAATTGGTAGCCCTGTTCATCGTCTTAAAGGATTGAAAAGACCAATTGATTTAACAACCTAGTATAAAGTCATGATTTGCTAGCAAGATATCCAAATATTCGATTAAACAAAAATATGAAGCAAAGATTAGAACAAATGAAAGAAATTTGCCTTGAAGCAGTAGTTCATGCAAATTAACAGAGGTATCTTAAGTACAATTGACATCAAGAAAAAAATTTGGAAATATGGGGCATGAAGCAAAAATATGGAGGCATTATCTAAGATGAGGCAGGAGGATCGGATTTGTCCTAAGGAGTTAAGGAGTCAACAATAAGTGTAGGCAAATTCTCCATCATCTACTCTTCAAGACTTGCCATAGTTGTCTCTTGCATTAGCGAGCTGCTCTCAGCCAGGTCATTATCCCGACCAAGAAGATTGCCAATGATTTCAACACCTGGCATTGAGGTTGCCTTTGCATCCCTTATGAAGCCTTGAATGATCACCTCAATCTCTCCACCAAAGAATGCGAAGTCAAAATCTGGATGTTTCTACCATAAAGTATATATGAAGCTATCTGTAGTATCAGAAATCCTACCCTTTTTAGCCTGCATAATCATGGCGGAGGTTTCTTTTTTGATCCAAGTAGTCTTCTCCTCAACCTACTTCGCCTTATCCTTAGCATGACCTACCCTCTCCTAAGCAACCTGTGTCCTCTTTTCAAGAACCTCAGTTCCCCTCGCTAACACTACTATCTCCTCTTTCCTCTGCCTTAACTTGTCATTGGCTTTACAAAGTCCTGAAAGCAAGCTGGTTGTTTCGCAAGCTAGGGCTTCCTCAGCCTTTTTCCTCGTAGCATCAACACTCTACAACTGAGCCTCAACATGTTCTAGCTTCTTTCTTAGCTCTACTACCTCTTTAGTCATGGTAGCGAAATCATGCTATAGCTTGCCTCACTCCTCTTCCCATAACAAGACCTCATCACTAAATTTGATTGTCTCCAATACCCCCTGGAAAGATTAAATATGATTAGATCACCTACCAAAGGATAAGAAAATTAGGGAAGAATGATACTAACCAATAGACAATGATGAGCTAGTATGCTCAGCAAAGCACTACCGCATATCTCCTCTTTCTCCAGCAACTTGGTGTGGGTCCCAGAATCTGATCCACATTATTATGAAGAACATCATAGAATGCCAACATCTTTAGACCTAGGCCTTTAGACGTGTTCCCCTATATATATCCTCGGACTCCTCCTCTAGGCTGATAGTAATCTCTTTCCCCTTGCGAGTCCTCAATTTCTTGGGAAGAGGCTTGGCTAAGGACCTTTCACAATCAGGAGACCTCAGTGGCACCTTTTGGACCTTAGATGGTCCCAGCTATAAAATAGGAATCGATGTTAGTAAATTGCCCTCCATGGCCACCAAGGAAGAAGGAAAACTAACTTGAGTAGATGTTGGAGTGATAACACTCCTTGACTTGGCTAAAAGAGGAGGTCTGATCAGATTAACTCTCCCCATGTCACTTTAGTCATTGAAGTTGACTAGAGTGACCTCCCTTACTCTGTGAGCTTCTATGTCTCATGAGCTGTTGAGAAGTTTGGTACCAAGAGCAAGAGAGAGCTTTAAGCCCATAAATGCTCTTCATCAAATTCCAAGTCATTCCACAAATCATCAGAGATAGCAAACTAATCAAGCACCTCAATCTCCTTTGTGCTCAACTCTGGCCTCTATTTCCTTGCTCCATCTGTAAAGAACACAACAAAAATTCAAACTTGAAACAAAATAAAAGACAAGATCAACCTGTGTCCTCCTAGCTCGCTTACTTGGATTCAAAATGAAAGAGAAATTTTGAAGATGACGCAAAGATGGGTAAGAAACATAAAACCAATGGTCTTATAATGACCTACGTTGGACTTTACCTTGGCATCCCCATAAGGTAAAACCTTCTTATTTTTAGAAGGATGAGTTGAAAGGTAGTAAATCCCTCCCTACTATCTGATGCTCTTAATACTATAGAGATGTAAAGGACTTTAGTTGAAGGGGGTCGAAGGCCGTTTTCTAGATGAACCAGCGCTAGGAAGGTTAGGGTGCAGTATGCATTGGGAGTGAGTTGGAAAGAAGAAAGCTTTAACTTGTTTAGGAAATCAACTATGTAAGGGGGATTGGGAACCTAAAACTAATGTTAAGGTGTTGGACACTAATGGCTATGAACTTCTTGGGAAGGTGAGTAGCATGATCACTGTGGGATGGTGCTAAAACTTGGAAACCTTTTGGAAAAAAGTATAACTTAGCAACCTTTCCAAGCTCTTTGAATTTGACACTAGAAGGGTGACACATGAAAAAGGAGCGAGCTGCAGATCTCTTTGGTTCAGAGCGAGCTATAGACCCCTCTAGTCTAGAGTGAGCTGTGAACTCATTTGCGACCTCGCCACTCTAAGAGGTCGCACCCTCGATGACACAGACCATCTCCCTGCTCTCTTAAGACTTAGTATCTTTATTGACTATTAAGTGACGGTAGTGTCTATGAGGTGGAGACATCTACATAAAAAGAAGAAAGAAATGATCAGGTCACTAGAGACAGACCGATCCATGACCCTAAGTAGTTCAACCTAAAAAGTAGGTCGTGATGCCTCAAGCCACCAAGACCCAAACTCAAAATACAAGGGGGATTTAACTGTTGGGCCAATGAAGCCTGAAAAACTAGTTGAAAACTTAGATACCACCAAATACCCTAACATCTTTACCACCAAAAACCCTAACATCTATTGACAAATGAACCAGGCACAACTAGAGGAAAAACATGAAAATTATTTAGCCAGTGTTCCAGTTTTTTATCAATAACAAAAAAACTCCCAAGGACCTTAAAACCAAAACCCAGAAATAATAAGCTAGGTGTTGATGGTCGATTTTGGTAACCAGTCAACCGAAGGTTTTGAGGGCCAAACTGCTATGTGATTGCATAGAAAGTGATGAATGAAGAGAAGATTCAAAAGGAAAAAAGAAAGAGATCAGGTAAAGATTTTATCATGGTTTGGCCAAAGTCCAGATGACTCCTACGTCCAAGATGGTTGTATTAATTTTGTATTCTTGGCATACAAGTATATGAAAAATCTAGCAGAGTGTCTATCTCTCTTTTCTTTTTTCTCTCTT
>JANHAO010004289.1:0-24446 GCA_026873985.1 Saraca asoca
TCACTTGTCTTGTCTTCCTAAAGAAGGAAAGTGCAATCATGTACTTCTTGGCTTGCTGGACTATAGATCCAAGGAAAAGTATGATGCTAGCGAATCTGAGATTGATAACGATAAGGAGAAACTGTACAAACAGTAAAAGAGCTGGAAAGTACAAGGTTAAAAGTTTAAATGACCGTCTCAGTCATTCTTTCTTATACTGGCCAGAAGGAACAAGACTATGAATATAAGGATTTGCATTAATCTGCGTCAGGTGTGGTATAGGATTCTACCAATAAGAATCTAGAGATTTACCTAATAAGGAAAATTAGTGATGAGCTTTGCTTTTCCTTCTTTTCTTTTTGTATGTGTCTATGTTTATCTTTGATTTACTGATTACTTGTCATTGAATAGCTGACATTGATCGTTGAAAACTAAAGTTTGTTTTTTATCTATTTTGACTTTGTTTTGACTAGACTCAATTCAGCTTGATTGATGAGCTTCATTCTGAACCATTCACAGTTTAGACCACCAGTTTGGCTATTTTACCATTGAATTATTGTCATCTATTTAGTGTGTTACAACTCTGTTCTCGATTTTATTTTAGCTAGTATTGGCCTATTCTTTTCTATGAGTTTTATATTGAATTGTCCTGTGGTTCACGTCATCAGTGTCATTGCTCCATCTCTGAACTACTATTCAGCATCAACCCATTATCTATTCAGTGTGTGATAATCTTGCTCTTGGTTTTATTTCGACTACCATCAGCCTATTCTTTCTGATAAACTTCACAAGTTATTAGTGTTATTGCACCATTCCCTAGTTACTACTCAGTAATGAACCATTGTTCTGTAATTCAAGTGTGATCATCATGCTGTTCTCCTTTACAATTGATGTGAATTTTGATGGGTCATGTTATCGACTCCATCGGGAATTATGAAATTTGATGTCACCGCTACTGGCTCGGTGAACAAGAGTTCTATGATCATCATGTAGCAAAGACATAATAAATTTGTAAAGGAATTGTCTGCTAGTGGCTCTGGTCACTAATTGTGAATGAAGCAGAGGAATCATTTGGTTCTTAATGGTAAAACTGTTCAGCCTATCATTTTACATAATTATTTGACACTATTATTGAGATCTCTGAGCTTCCCCATCTCCATGCGAGCCACTCTTTTGATATTGTTCAGCCAGAATATCACAGCATCATAGTTCAATATTGATCAACTTTATCAAATGTTAGCGTCTTTCTATCAAACTGTTTCTAGATTGTCCTTGCGTAAGATACCTGAGAAGGATAACAAGCTTCACAGAGAATTTTCAGATGAGTCAAGGAGAATGCAGATTATTGCACATGAGCAAGTAAGAAAAGTCTTGGAAAAATATTATATGAGGAATCCTTTTGTCATCATGATAGCATAGGACACTTTGAGTATAGGAGTTGGTGGGCAACTATGGTGATGAATCTCCTGATGTTAATATACTGGAAAGCATCAATGGCGAAGTCTTCGTTCTCTATAAATTCACTAGAATTTGACTATGTGTTAGATATAGGGGATTAAAACCCATCCTAAAGAGTAATACTGCCATTGTTATCCCTAATGTCAAACAAATATTTATCATTGCTACTTCGTTGGTCAGCTTCCATTTCTTTAAGGAGCTTCTCTATAGACATTCTTTTATCTTGAATTTATTTGATTTCTTCACTTCTTTCCAAGCAAGTTCTGGTTGACATGGGGTTCTATGTAACTGAAAGTCAAAACCTAATTTACCATAAGACTTTGAATTTTACTAGTTCATCATAAATATATGTTCTACCTTTTTCGTCTACCCCTTGGTTCTTTAAAAAATATACTCGTCAGTGAAAGTTCTATGAAAAAAAAAATATCAAAGGAAAAGAAGTAGCTTGGTAACCTCTGATCTCTGTGTATCAGAGTTACGAGCATAAGCTTGATGTAAGGACACCCCCATCATTCTCAGTGATGTTTTGTTTTAATCTAGTATAACCAGTCTCTAGAATTTGAGGACGAATTCTTTTGACTGGGGGAGGAGGGAGAATTTGTAACACCTCAAAAAAAATTTAAGGAAAGGACTAAAGTGAAATCTTTGTAAGGACTAAATTAAAATTTTTCTTTTCGGGTGGGCCTTTGTAAAAGGCAATGCAAAGTTGGGGGGTTAAACTGTAATTTGTCCCATTTCTTTTTATTATAAAAAAAACTCCCTAGCCAGCCTTTTTTTTCTAGCATGCTCCTGAAGCTTCTCTTGGCTTCTCTGCACTAGATTCTTCCTCGTCTTGTCTTCGGCCCGTCTTCTTCGATGAACTCCGGTGAGGTTCATCTATCGTTCATTGTCTTTTCCTTCTTCTGGCACATTTTCTCTTTTCGGTGTGTTATCGAAGCTTTCCTCTACTCTTGTTCTCGAGCTACACCGGCCATCGTCGTCTTCCTCTTTGGTTCTTTGCCTCTGTTATTGGCATCCATTCTCTTCGATCTCGTCATTCAGTCACAAGCTCCAGCGGTCTTCCTCTTCTCTGGTGTCTGTTCTGACGTTCCACAACACGAGCCTTCCTCTTCAAGCGTATAATTTCTCCAGCCCGAAACTTGTCCAGCATTGTTATGGCGTCTGGCCAACCAGCTTCGGTCCACCGTTGTCCGGCCATCAATCACTTCCTTTTCTTCCTTCAGTGTCCTTTGTTTCGCTGGCTCAACTCGGTAGTTCGTCTTCCTCCTTCTTCAACATCGTTCGATTAACTGGCAGATCAACTCACCTGCGACGATCCAGGTCCAGCCGAGCTGGCCACTGGCACTTCAGACTCCAGTGAGTATTCCTAAATCATCGAATTTATTTTACAGTAATCCCACAGCTAGTTTTTCAATATATTTATGTTAAAACTTTTAACAATGTAGTTTCTACCAGCAGCTCTTATAGACTCACTGGCAACACTTCAACTCCGGCTGAGCTCCCTACCGACACTTTGAAGGGTGGTGAGTAATCCTAGAATAAAAAAATTATTCTATAGCAACTCTATAGGTAGATATCAAGAAAATTGTGTAAAAACTCGAAAATGCAAAGTTAATGAAATTGGAAAATTTTATTGTTATGTTGCTTAAGATATATTTCTAATAAAATATGGAGTTCGTAAATGTCCAAATTCTAAAAGTTCAGCAGATTGGAGGTGAATAGATAGTCCCACCATTTGCAAATCCCATTTTATTTTACAAAGTGATTTGTTAGTCAATATGTTATGAATTTTGACAAATTGGATTTCTGGTGATAATTTATCTTGAATTTCATTTGTATTTGAAATATGATTTGTTGTTAGAAAGGTTACATGTTTTACCTTAATTTGAATATTATGTTCTAAATGGAAATGTTTTGTTCTGGAGGCCTCTAATACTAAGATGTTTATCTAACTAAATTTCTGTTGAAAATTGTGAATGATTTGCCACGGTGAAAGTTTCGCAAATTGAAATAATTTTGCTATTGGAATGTTAAGGTTTCTAAATAATTGTTTGATAAGAGGATCTACTAGTAATTCCCTGAGAACCCGCAAGTGCACTTGTGACCATCTATTCTGTTGGAGAAATAAGGGGGAGATATGTAATTAGATGATACATCTGATTGGTGTGCTTGGTTGGATATGAAGGGTTCTGTTGGTTTTGGTTACCTATAGGAATTCCCTGGATCCTATAAGCATCAGAATAAATGAACTTTATGAAATATTTGTTACATGAAAAATTGGAAAGAGATTTCATTAAATTCTGTAACATATATGTAAAAAGAAAGATCTTTTATAGTGTCATGTTCTATTACAAATTTCAAAATGATAATAAATGTTTTCAGAATTTATGATATGCTATCAAATTTCAAAAAAATAATTTATGAATTAAACCTTAGATTCCAACGGGAATATCTGTTCACTGGATTTCTTAGAAATTTACTTCTCTTGTTTCTATGTTTTTCAGAGGTAAATGAATCTCTGAGTTCCCTCCGTCTTATTGATCACCTTCTACGGAGATTAAAAGGTATAATATGGTACAATGAATTGGCAGTTGGATAGGAATGCATAATGCATGTTTGAGTCCTGGCCGCCCAGTAGGTTGTGTAATGTCTAGTTTGGGTCACTGAATAAAAATATATGTATTGTGTAACATTGTACAGATTGTGATAGGCATGTAGCCCTTATTATTTATTGAGAAGGCCACATGCTTGGGTGTCTAAAATACAAAGGAAACTCTGCCAAATTTTTGGTAGAGATAATAATATCTATGTTTATCTGTTAAAGTAATTTATATGCATTAGTGTGATATGTGCATTATCAGGCTTGTAGTAGGTTTCCTACGGGTGACCTGCTACGCTGGTCACATACTCGGGATTGGGGCATGACAAGCAATGAACTTAGCACATAAGGTGCCTCAACTGAAAAGCTGGCAATGAAATCGAGCTTGACTTTGTCAATATAGAGTAACTTTCTTTTTATATAACATCTTGCTGAAGATTAGCAAACAAAAAGATTTGAAGGGCTTTTACTAGCCTCCGAGCAACATTACAGCATTAAAATATAGTCCTAACCGAAAGGCCTTGTTCACGATCAATAATCCACTGGGGTTGTTGAAAGGTCAGATCACATAATCTTGTAAGCAACCTCTCTTGATGAGGTTTTCTATGACTTCCTTAAGTGCCCAACATTCTGAGGTGTTATACCTGACCTTGTTGTGATAAGCGCAAAACCTGCTCATGTCTCTGAACTTGCTGGGGGCCCTCAAAGGTTTGAGTTTCCCAAAATCTTATCTATTTCTTTCTGTGGCGAAGATCTCATCTTTCGTGTCAGATAGGATGCTATAGCTTTCATGGCGACCTTAATGTCAGGGTCACTTAGCTGTCGCTTTCTTTATGAGCTAGATAATAGGGTCAGTCATCTGACTCTCATCGCTCCTTTTCTTGCTTTGAGTGAAACTATTATCCTCGTCCTTTTGCTTGGACTCCTTCATGCCAAAGGTCTCCTCCCACCTGATCTATTTGGTAACACGATCATAAAATTTAGCTAGATCCCTTATTAGGAACTTGTACAGGCTTTTATATAACTTTCCGTCTTTGTAGAGTCTTGCAGAGATCGCTATTAAGATATTCTCCTCTGAGGGATTTTCTATGGAATTGGCCTCGTGCTTAAATCTGATTATATAATCTTTCATCGATTCATGCTCATGCTAGAAGATCATCACAAGATGGCAAGGTGGTGCGAGCTGCCTTTTCAAAGCTCAGTATTGGTCGATGAACTTCTTCTAGCACTCTACCTAACTAGTAACGCTATGAGTTGGGAGGCCTCTAAACCATGTTCGAGGTATGCCTCCTAATGTAGCTAGGAAGACATGACAATTAACCACAAAATCATTATTTATAGGTCCATTTGGACATTGAACGCGTGCAGGTGGTCGCATGGGTCGCTGTTCCCATCATACAGCAGAATTATGGGAACTTTAAGTTTGTGAGGGAGAGGCTGCGCTTCAATTTCTTTGGAGAATGGTAAGCTACCACATCGCGAGTTTGATCATCTTGAGCTCGACGGCGTTCCTCTAGTCGCTTTGACCTCTCGAACAATTTTTTTATCTCTGGGTCACGGAGGAAGTGACCTGAAGTATTTTCCTGGCTGGACTTGTTTGAGCTCTCAGCTCAGTGTGAGTCCCAATATTGTTGATTATCATGAATCTCGCGTATTTGACAAGCTCCTGATCTCGTTTGCTAATTGGTGGAACTAGCCAAGTCAGAATGTTAATGTGTTTGCCTGGTTGACTTTTCCCTCTGGGCTCTTTCATATAGCTGCTAAAGTTACGCAGCAATCTCGGCCTGTTTTTGCACATACAGGGCTTGCGCTTACGTCAATACCTTAACTACGTCTGTCAACTCTCTTACCATATTCTCCAACATTTGCTGGAGTTTGTGACCTGTCTACACCTCATCAGTTCCAGGAGCAGCAGTAAGTTAGTGGTGAGTCTCAGAATGCAAATCAGTAGTGATGCTGGCAATAGGAGCACCTGTCGGCTGATCAACTGGAATGTTTGATCTTCTGAGGTTTCTTCCTCTAGCCATTGTTGCTGAGCAGAAAAGATAACAAGGAAGCAGATGGGCCCTTCCTCTAGCGCCAAAATGTTGACGGTGAAATTTGGTCAGACCTAAACTTCAGCCAGCAAGAGTAGTTCTTGTATTCCCGAGCTGCGTTTCGGTTAAGAAAAGCAAGAAAATCAACAATAGCAGGGAGAAAGAGAAAGAATAAAATCAAGACCAGAAGATTTTTAATGTGGTTTGACTAAAATTGGGTAGCGTTGGTCCCTACGTCCATAATATTATTTTATTGATCTAATGAAATTTCTATAGAGTTTCGGTATGAGTTCTTCAGCCTGAAGATCCTCTACAATTATCTCCTCCCTCCTATTTATAGAGGTTGAAAGGTTACAAATGTAATTATTCAAGTTATATTTCTGTTATATCAAATAATGAATATATGTGATAACTTAGACTCCTGTAAATTAGCTTCTGCAGATTGCTTTCTACGTGTGGTCCCTTGTAAGCTGCTTCTTGCAGACTTGCCCTACAAGTCAAGTCTAAATGGGTGCCTGCTTCAGGTTCACTCACAACGAGTTTTCAGCTGGGCGAGATATCGCATCCCGCGAGCTAAGATTCATGATCTGGGGTTGCTACTGACCTTTGGCCAGCGATGTCAAATTTTTGAGCTTGCATCAACGAGCTCACGTAGGACGAACTATTGGCTTACATGAACCGAGGCTCGTTCCTTAGCGAGATCTTAGCAAGTCGGGACTTCTGCCTTATTCTGTGCTCTTATAACTGACGATCTGATAATCTTTGCTATTTTCTCATTTGGATTTATTTGTTGTTAGGCCTTTGCCAACCTATTTTACATAGTATTGGAAAACACTCATAACAAAATTTAATTGAAAGTGCGAGGTCAAACACTTAAAAAATTATAAATTTATTTTTTTCCCATACAAATTTAATTGGGAGTGCTTGCAAATTTATATGTAATGCTTTCTGTCCAGACTTTTGTTTCAACAATCAAAATCAAGTCATCAACCTGAGGAGAAAAAAAAAATAGAAATGAAGCTATTGTTTGATATATATATATATATATATATATTCTACCTTAATCAAATAATTTATGATATTTATTTAATTAAACAATTAGTTATATAATTATTATTATTTTCATCTTATTTTTTAAAAATAAATTGATATATTTAATAAGAAATAAATTATTTAAGACATATTTATAATCCTAAGAGCTGTCCTCATCAAAATTGATACCCGAGACATACTGTCTTGGCATAGATAAACAGATGAAGTAGCAATCTGGCGGGCCAACAGATGAACCGACAATGTACTTATGATTCGGTGAGAACATAGAATGCAACTCCACACGAAGCTTTGTTGGGATAGAGGAGAAATATCTCGAGGCCTCATAACGTTTAAATGGGCCCAGTGCTTTGTGGGCTTCGAGAGCAACGCATGTGCCTTGCACGTGCACTTGCATGTTTGAACCTCACCTCGTTGGGGAATTTTAGTTTGAACCTGTGACTGATTCGCCGATAAAATGAACCAACCGACCATTTCATTTCACACGTCACCAATCTTCAAAAAAATAAAACTCGTCGGAAATGATCGAGACATTTTTAATCTGAGAAGCATAGGATTCAGTGGGCCCTGGCCCATCTGAATTGATCTTGTCCTTGGGAAAACGACGACCGTCTGATCAATTACGAAGATCGTCATCTGATGCAGTAGACACCCACCTAACATATAGCAGATATTATATTCGCCGTTCTGATCTTTACTGTCCATTTGCAATGATCATTATATATGAATGCAATCTGTCATGGACAAGGGTCAAACCCATACATTTCAGGTTGTCACGCCACGTGGCGGTGGGTCCCGCGTTGTTCTTCCAGCCAGTTGTTTACGGTTCAAATTTTAAACCAGAGGAGACTTTGATAGACTAACCAACCACCAAGTCATAACGCAATCCACGCAAGGTAGTCAAAGTTAGGTGTAGTTCTGAGCAGTCAACCCCCACTTGAACCGTTTTTGTTTTTGAATTTTCTTATGTGAGTGGTTCAAAACTTGAAATCAATGTGGCTGCGCTGAAAACTTGGAGAGGAAAATCTCTGGAGGGTAAGATCGGGATCCAGTTGGGTCTCATCATTTAAATGCATGAGCTCAGTATTTATATGATTAAAAGTAATAACTGTAATTGTAGTAATCACATTAAATTTAGACACATGAAAGGTGTCAATGTCAATTGTGAAGAACAAATAGGTATATATGGCTTTTTAATTGTTGGTTCAGAAAAAGCATTACATTGCAATATTAGATTATAATTGGGTGAAACCCCTTGTCTTATCTTATATTCAGAAAAAGGAATTATTTGTATTTAGTATATATGTTTATTTCCATTGGAATGGATATCTTGTGATCGTACAAATATCTGTATTACAGATTTTTTTCCGCATTGTAATGTAATTTTGGGCAACATGACAACCAGCATGGAACAAAATGCTATGCCTTTTACAAATGGTGAAAGACGAGATTGTAGTTTATTGACTTTTTACCATTCACTTTTTGGTACATTTCAGCGTGGAGGATAATAAAATACGACTCTCAGATTGGGTCGTTATTTCACAGGGCACCGGAATTCAGAAAGCATGAAAGGTTATTTATCCATAACTGCCATTTAATGGCACGATCAACATACAGAGCTAGAAAAAACAAAAACAACTAAAGCCAAGAGGAAGGAGGAAAAAAGAAAAATTTTCAAAAAAAAATATTTGTCGGACTGTTGTTATTAATTTAAATACTGTTTGAGAAAGTAAGAGCAAACAGCTGGTATTTCCCTTGAGCAGTTAAAAGGGAAATTTTGAGCTTGGTGAGTTGATGCGTCTTCTAGTTATAGCTATATAATAATAAACAAAGGAATTCTACCGTGAGAGGACTGGCAGTACTGAAACCCAAACAGCCATATTTTGTTCTGTAGCTGTTGTCTGCCGCATCCCCATTTTGAATCTCTCCTCCCCTTTCACACTTTCCGTCCCTTGCTCAAACCTTCAAATTCCACACTCCCCTGCCCTGTCTCTCTCTCTCTCTCTCTACCTCTTCGTTCCCTTCTCTCTCTTTCCCGCCTTGGCACTTCTCTTTATTTTCTTTTATCTTCTCTTTCTCTGTTCAATCAATTTTCTTCTCACATCACATTCACGAGCTCTGTTTACTCTCTGTTCCTCGTCGTGCATATGCACAGTGAAATGGCGGCCTCTTCCAGTTCTAGAGGAAGAATCACACAACACCAAATCCCAAAGAAATGGAAAGACGACAGAGAAACTAGCCCCGAACGAACCAAAGTTTGGACTGAACCTAAGTCCAAAACTCTCCCCAAAGTCTCTGTCGTTTACTATCTTTCCAGGAATGGCCAGCTTGAGCATCCGCATTTCATGGAAGTCCCTCTCTCCTCTACTCAAGGACTCTACCTCAAAGGTACTTCCTGTTAACAAGCTAGCATTATTTTTTGTTTGGTTGCCGAGAAAGTTAACCAGAAAATTTTCAGTTTTACTTTCTTACAGCTTCTCATTGCTCTGTCATTTTGCTTTTCAGATGTAATTAATCGCTTGAACCTTCTTCGAGGCAAAGGCATGGCTAATATGTACTCCTGGTCTGCTAAACGGTCCGTCGCGTTCTTAAATCTATGATACTTGTGATAAGATTATTAGGTATTTTAGTTCGTTAATCTGTTTATATCACTGATTCATTAGGAGTTACAAAAACGGCTTCGTTTGGCACGATTTATCAGAGAACGATTTCATCTATCCAACACCAGCGCAAGAGTACATCCTGAAAGGTTCAGAGGTTCTGGATCATTCTTCCACTCCGAGACCTTCTGAAACAGCGTCTTCTCGGTCTCTTAGGCCTCCTTCCGAGGAAACACGAAAGTCAGACGATGAATCTGATTTTCCGGTAATCACTAGACGGCGTAACCAGTCATGGAGTTCCATAGACCTAAACGAGTACAGGGTCTACAAATCTGAATCCTCTGGTGACTCCACCAAAAAGGTTGCCGCCGACGCGTCGACTCAGACCGATGAGAAGCGGCGAAGAAGGAGAGCAATCAGAGAAGAGAATGCACTTGAAGAATTGGAGGGAGAGAGGATACCGCAGACGACGGAACTGAGCAGGGATGAGATTTCACCCCCACCGTCAGATTCAAGTCCTGAAACATTGGAAACTCTGATGAAGGCAGATGGGCGGCTGTTATTGGGCACTTCCGGAACCAACAAGGAAGAAAATGCAAATCTAACGGCTGACAATTATCCTAGTGGGAGGATGAAAGCGTCATCGGTCATTTTGCAACTGCTATCGTGTGGTTCCATGTCATTCAAGGACTGCGGGCCCACATCCCTGAAGGATCAAGGGTTCTCGTTGGTTGGGCACTACAAAGCGAGATTACCCGATGGAGCAGCAAATCAGGAGGGAAAGGAAGTGGGGACGTCAATGGAAATTCCGGATGTAAGCGGGGTGAAATTGGAAGATAAGGAGTATTTTAGCGGGAGTTTGATCGAAACCAACAAAGTTGATTTTTCTGCTTTGAAGAGGTCATCTTCTTACAATGCAGACAGGTACGTGATGTGTTGCTCATCTACCTGTTTTTTCTATTGGTAATTAGATTAGATTAGTGAGTCAAACCGTAGACACCCATTCATTTCTTGACCATGTTTGACAAAGTTACTATTCATGTCATGCTAGGTGTTCCTAGTAATTAGCAACAGCGGAGACTGTAGGCCTTGAGATTCATACAGTTTCAGTGGGTTCTATTAAAAATATAATTATGCTTAATGCTTTTCTAAGATACAGTTAGCTAGCATCTTGAGATTGAAGATATTTTAAAAATATTAGACAAGTTAAGCATTTTGTCATATAAAGTTCATCTATCATAATCACGTGATTTGTTATCTTTAATGATTATAAAAGTAGCTCATAACAATTTAAAACTGTTATTAGACATTAACGAATGTCTTTATTCCTTTTTTTTTAAATCTTGCTTGGGAATTATAATAGATCTGCATACACGGCCGAATTTGTTCAGAATTTTACCTCTGAAACATCTCATGTTAGCAACTTTTGTTTTCTTTCAATAATGTTGTAAGGCAGGGTTCCTCCGTCTGCGGATGTTGTCCATTTTGCTTGTTCATGTGGTGTCGCTTTTCTTCTTTATTTAGCTGAAAGCTTTATGTAGTCCGCATTAGCTCCGGGTAAAAATAAGACAAAATCCCTCGTAATTAAACTCTTATGACACCTCAATAAATCATCGAGGCACGGTAGGCACTGGTTTGAAAAGTACTTTTGCATCTACCCAAGTCTTTTTCAGGATTCTGGATCAGAAAATATGTATTCTCTGCTTAACCATGATGCCCTCTGCTCTGCATTTGAGTGAAAGATTCGTACAATTTTGACAAAAGGCCAACAACCTACCCTTCGTTTTGTAGCTTGACAATAGTATATAGTTGACCCTGGTGTTCAGCCTATCTGATTCCCACCTTTCGAATAAATTACATGATTTGTAATTAATTGGTTTTGCCTAACGCTGGCCATTATTGTTACCTTTTTTTTTTTCATGACCCATCTAAACTTTGTCAGCTGCAGCATGTGGGTCCAGTTTTAAATAAATGATCACAGCAATGTTATTTGGTATAGTTTAATCTCAAAAAACGCCACTGAGCCACATATAAAAGTACTAAGAATTTATTGGGGTTGAGGATCAAGAATAGAAAAATTCTGATTCTAGGGATTTATGTCATATAGAGGTCAAAATATTGATATTTATCCAGTACGTGCATTGACTTATTCACATTTACATTGAAATGGACTATACTAAATTATTATTAATCAGAATAAAGTTGCCTTCTGAATGTGATTAGTCAAAAATTTCGGTTTTGTTGTCTCCTGCAGAGGTTCCCAGTTGCAAATCATAGAGCAAGGTGACAGTGTGCGGGCAAAGTGCATACCAGGGAAGTCCAAGACACTAACCACCAAGAAAAAAGCAGCCAGTGCTTGCGTGAATGGTAGTGGTGGTCAACAAGGGAGCAAAAATATTGACGTCCAAGAATAACTTAACGAGGAAAAAATACTAATTGCATATGTTTTGGCTTCATACATCATCTCATGAATATTTGGTATTGATTAATTGTCTGAATATCTGAGTCAGACAATGCCATGTAATTCATGTGAAAGAATGTGTGACAAATAACATGTGCATATAATATTATTCTTGAAGAATCTGTGAATTGTAGTTTGTGTAGCAGATAGCCTGAGAGTGAGAACAAAACCTTAAAAAAGTGAAAAATTTAGAGTGATGCAGAAGAATGTATGATATCGATAAGGGTAGCACTAGTAGCTGATGGTGGTGGCTCTGAGCATTGCAAGTTACGGCACGGTGGGCACATACATTGAGGGGAAAATGCTAAGTTGAAGCTTTTTGATTGTCCATTTGGTTTTGGAGTTTGACTAAAAGTTTGTACCTGTGCCTTCTGGTGTTTGCTGTGTTGATTTTTGCCTTTTTATTATGCATGTAATGCTGGAAGCCATTAATTTGTGGCCTTTTTTTTTTTACTATTAATGAAGCTTTGACTTTGATACATCGGAAATGATATATTCTGCCCTAGGTTTTATCATCCACTTTAGCTTTCCACTAATTCAAGCGCATGTGACTTTGAGAACTTGGTTAAGTGCACTTGCAGCTTCACTGGATCTCTATATTCAGTAGATTCAGGCAGGAAAATCAAATGATCACTGGATCTTAGAAAGTTTTCACAAGAATGTGATGGCACCGAACACGTAGAAGCTTAAAAAAAAAATGGTTTTCTTGCCAAATTTGGCGATTCTTCTTAATTGAAACATTCTTATATCATCTTAAAGCTAGTATACATAACAAAAGAAAGATCAGTCAGCATTACATTTGTGGTTGCATTTCAATTGAGTTTACATGGACTATGTATATTTTATTTGTAGATATATATACACAGGGAATGGCTTGTAGTAAATTCATCAATTAATCTCCTATAGCCCTATTTGAGGAAGAAATTTCAAGTTTTCTCGTCGTATTAATTGTACGAATAGATGAAAAGTCTCAAATCAGATCAACGATAGTAATAACACAATATAAACAAGAATACCATTGCAAAATAAGAATTTAGAAAAGCAGAACTAACTCCCTCGTTCAAATATTTGTTTTTCTTTGTTGACCATTTCGTGTTTCCATGTCATTTCAAAGCATTGTGGGCTCTACCAAAACAACCTACTATTTATATAATGTGGGCTTATATATTGCTTTTTCTTGTCAAGAGTGGAAATGCTTTACGCCAACCAAAAGTGGACTTTTTAAGTCTTAGAGAACTTGTGGGCTAGCTATTTAGCCAACTCGAACTCTATTTATGGCACTTGTTTTACATGCCGCCGTACACTGGCCCGAAGTGCAAATGGCGATCCAAGATCAAATTTTATCTCAGTGCTAGAATAGGAATAAAACTGTATTCGAGGATGAGAGATGTAAGCTCGAACATGTGGAGTATGTAATTATGTCATTTCATACAAATGTGACTCACTTACATTTATGGGTTCTTTTTTTTAGGAAAAAAAATCATCATGCTTTAGAAATAATTTTTCTAAATCATGAGAATAGTTTTTTTTTTTTTTAAGCTTCATTTGGATACACGAGAAGAAAGAAAATAGATAGAAAAAAAAATCAGAAAAAGGATGTTTTCTTTCATTTGAATATCATTAAGCTTTCTTCTTTTTCTTTTGAATCGACCATGATGATTTTATTTTGTACTTAAAATTTCTGTCCTCCTAATGATGGATTTTTTTTTTCAATTTTTGCTCTTTTTTTCTAACATGTGATAGCCTCTGGTCAATTTTTTTTTTCTCTTCTCTGCATTTCCTTTGGCCGCAATTGCCCTTTAATGAAATTAATCCACTGTGTTAATGGAATTAATTATTTATTTAATATTTATGTTTCTTTAATTATTTACTTTTTTAATTTGTAATTCTAAAATAATAAAATGATGAAATTATATTATACAAAATATTAGAATTAGAAGTCAAGACTAATAATATTAATTATAATTGATTGAAAAACGAGAAGGCAACAATCACTCTCAATTAGTATCATTCTGTATTAAATGTGATAGAAAATTAGCATTGTGATAAATAAGTATTATATGAATGTTTAGTTATTTTTTAATACAATGTAAATAAAATTAAATGATTTTAAAAGTTGAATATATTAATTATAGTCATTCATTCAAATCCTAATCAGATGGAACAATTATTTACTTCTGACTATTGTGGCATTTAATTTTTAATTATGAGAAATAAAATAATTAATTATTTATTCATTGTAATATTTACTCTTCTATTTATAAATATATGAATTTAAAAGTTTATTATATGAAATTCTTAAAAAATATAAATATATTTTTTTTACTATGCGTGCGATGAAAATTTTTGTGTTAACTTGTGTTAGTGATCTGTAGAACTCTGTGATAGGTAACATTTTATTAGTCTTTTTCCTAGAGGCTATGACCGTTAATTAAACTGACAGGCGTCGATGATATGAAATTAAGCTAACGTAATTAATATTTAATTTGCCATAGGTTGTGATATGTAAAAGTTACTTTGACATATTGATTAAAAGTATACTTTTTGCCATTACATTTACTCACTGTCTCATTAATTCTCTTTGTTTAAAAAAAAATCAGTTTGGTCTAAATTGTTTTCTAATTGGTTTAATATGATCTCCTTAGGCCGGACATTATTAATGAACATACCAACAATTGAACTTAAGAGTAAATAAAGTACTTTAGCATATATAACAAAAATAAGATTTTTTTTTTCTTCAAGACCTGAGTTTATTTTAGGATTCATTTGGTTCAACACATGAGAATGAAAAGAGAATAAAATCAAATAAGATAGAGTAATGATAATAATAACAATTACTTTTTTAATTTGTTTGATTCAATTGTGGAATGGAATCATATTATTTATGATTTTATTTCTTATTATTTAATTGGATGGCAATTAATGATGATCAATAATGATTGATGACGGTAAGTAATTGTGAATAATGATCAATGACTGTAGATGGTGATGGGTGATGATTAATAGTGATAAATAATGATGGTTAATGATCAAGAATATTAAGTGATGGAAGTCAGTAATCAATAATGATAAGTAATGGTAGACGATAATAAATGACAATACGTAATAGTAGTAGAAGTAGATGGTATTCAATAACGATAAGTAATAGAAGATGGTGGTTAACGTTGATAATAGTAGTAGATAGTAATCAACGGTAAAATATGACAATAAACAGTAGTCAACAGTTATAGATAGCGACGAATGATGGTTAACATTGATAGTAGTGTTGGAAGATTGTCAATAATAAAATGTGATATTGAACGATGATCAATAGTGATCATGGTGTAAGATAGTGGTTAAATGGTGAAAAGTGATGGTAGAAGATAACTAATGATGATGGGTAATAGTTAACAATAGAAGATGATGATAGACGATGATTAATAATAATAGATGATAGTAGATAGTAATTTAGTAGTGATAGATAGTAATAATAATAAGCAATGATAAAAGAAAAAAATTGAAAAATAATTATTTTTTTTTCAAAAGAATAATATAATTTCATATCTTTGGTGCGGTAGCTAACATTGAGCTTGTTATCTGACAAACTTAAACCATGTAATGGCCTAAAGTGCAAAGACGGCTCCAAGGAGTTGAGTTTGGATTTTGGTATGATAAAAATGGGCAAAAAAAAAAATGTCTGGATTTTATCCGCAAAACTGGGCACACACGACAAATTATATATTTATTACTTGATATATAGCATTAGAAAAGGGGGGGGAAAAAAGGATGACAGAAATTGTAGAAGTGGGTGAATATACTACGCCAATGGTAGACCTGAGCCATATTCCACGGAATTGTATGATAAATTTGCATTAACATGTATGGACATGGCTGGGATACTTTTCCAAAACATTATTTATCATTCACATACTAAGCTCTGAAATATAATCACTGATTTAATGAAAAGGCAAGCAGTCGTTTTACTATATTTATGAAAGTTGTTAGTTGTTTTCCTGAATTACATGTATATTTTATTGAACCACTTGTCATTCAATTATATGATTTAACACCGTACTCTTTCTTTATGTTGTTTACTTCCAGCTATAGCCTTCCGACATGTGCACCAACCAATAGGATCTCTCTCTTTTTTTTTTTCTTTTTCTTTTTCTTTTTGAACTTTTGGAATTCTATAAGGAGGATAACATTATCATATTTGTTTGTGAGATAAATTTCACGTTTTTATCACAAATTTTAGGAAGAAAATATGGGGAAGTATATACATAACATATTTTTTTTTCAAGAGAAAATGATTTACAAATGAATTTTTTAAAAAAAGAAAGCAAATAATTATTTTTGTTATAAAACTGAAAATATTCTTTTTATATAATGCTCTGCTTTCATTTCCTTTTAAAAAAAAATTGCGTGAAATGATAAATTTATCACTTTTAATTGTCTAATTCTAATCATTCAATGCGAGTAATAATTAAGAACCATGAATTTTGCTCACAAAGAAAAACCGCATATCTACAGCATTGAATAGTTGACTATATCCCAAATCGACGGTTATAATAAATGATTCTATTTTTTATCCATGATAAAAATAGTTATCTCAAAATCAATTTGGTACAACAATCATTTATTATTATAGATCATCCTTTTTTTTTTTCATTTTTTGGGTTGAAAAAATTTGATCATTCTATTTATATCCCTGCTGCGAAAGAAAACTAGTTAATGTTTTCAATTAATGTTTTTCTCGGAGGAAACTAAAACTAAATTAGGCAAACCTCCAAAGCTAAGCATCTGACTCTGAAATCTAATATGCAGTGGGATAGTGATACTCTCCCGATATAACTGTGTGCTCACTTTCTTTTGCCACATTGTCTTATGCCAATACCAACCCACATGTGTTTGCGTGGATTTTCCATCATTTAGTCTCTCAATTCCTTTGTATCTCTCTCCCCTTTCTCACCAACGCTATCTCCTTTCTTGCATGCTTTAAACAACTCTTCATACAAAGCCATTGACACTCTACAACTAACCGCTCCTGTTCTTACATCTTCCTGGTATGTTACTGCCTTTCATTCTGAGGTTTTGTGTTTGTGTTATTCTGTACCAATAAATGCTCTTTGAGGTTTTTTGATTTAATTTTGTCTTTCCATGTGAATTATGTAGTAGTGTTTTTTACCCCAAATCTTACTTGTTTGAAGCAGGTAGGTTTTGTTGAGTATTCACTCGATTAACTTTGTTGTGGCTGATGGGTCCTGTAAAAGGATTGAAAAGGAGAAGAAAAGTAGAGAAAAAGCATGACGAAAATGGTTCTGCTTCTGGGTCGCCGGAGAATGAAGGGCCTGTTGATTGGTGGGATGAGTTCACAAAGAGGATTAGTGGTAGGCTTCCTTTGACTTCTGATAGTTTTTACTGTATCCAATTGCTTTCTTAGTTTCCTTTTGGTTTTATGCTTGATATTGCTCTTTTTATGATTCCTTATGAAATGGGTTCGTTAGATTCTACATCGATTTTACAGAATTTTTGGTATGCTACTTTTGTTGCTGAAGTTCTGTGCCGTGTTTGGTAAATGCATTTTGATACACAAGCTAAGAAAAGTTGAGTTTGGCTTATTCATTTTTGATACACAAGCCTAGGATCCCTAATTCGACTTTAAAGTTGCCTGGCATTATCTTACAAAGAAGCGATGGACAATTACGCTACATTATAGTTCAGAGCTTATGGTAAGGTTTAAAGAGATTCTTCTTGGTTCTGGACAATGATTGATGTGTGCCTGTGCTTTCTATTATGTGAGACATGTAATATTGAGCTTGATATTTTTCAAATTGTCTGTGTGCCTTGGCCAACAATTTTAATTTTGTTTTCTATATTATATAAAAGAAAACTGATGTTACACATGTAAGTTTCATTAGGATTTCCTGTTTTTCTTTGAATTATATGAATGTTGATGACCATACAAGTTTGCGTTGAAATTTTTTTCCCAATTTCCTTTTAATCTGAAAATATCAATATAAAAACTGTGATGTTCTATGAGGTAGATGATGTTCAACATCTTTTATTGCAGTCTTATTTTCTGTCTATTAGAGTTCCTGTATATATAATGGGGGACTGAATTTAGTTCAATACATGGTTTAGAGCAGATTATACCTTATGCAAGTTACCCTACGAATTGAATTATTCTGTTGTCCAACTCTATAGTTTCCTAGAGAATTTGTCAGAAATGAAGAGAAAGGTAGGATGGGTTTTGGGGGAAGAATAACTAAACAGAATTTTTAATTCCTAATCATGCCTTATGATACTTATCCAGTTAATTTTATTCTGGCTTTTTTCTCGGAGGTGTTTATGTTAGTTGATCTCATACCCTTTGTCTTTAGTTTTACTTTGGGGAATGTATTTCAGTTGTTTTCTAATATTACACAGCATATAATGCTCCCATTTTCAGTTTTCTTTTCTGTTTAACCTGCTAAACTTAATAAGACAAAATATTATAGTATAACTCATTTTGTGTTTTACAAATGATCGCACATTGAATTTCTTCCTGTGGATTAGTATGGTTATTGGACTGTTCCTGCAAATTCATGTTTCAGAAAACTTTTCATCCTTTTGAAGTCCTGGGGAAAGACCAGCATGCAATACTAACACTACTAGGAAGTTCTATTACAGAAGAGTTAGGTTTCATTGCAGATCTCTTATAGAATGTCCAGAATTTGGTATGGAGACTGCTAAATGACTAATAATGCCATTCCAGGTCAACTTGGTCTTTAGACATAAAAACCTAAACATATTTAGCATTAACTTTGGTTCCTCAACAAAGATTATCTATTCTCTGTTTCCAGCATTACAGCGTTGATTTGATTGGCAAGGCTTATTATGTTTTAGTTGGTGTATATTTGTTTCTTAGTACCTTGCCTGGGAATGAACTCAATTATTTAATTCTATGAAGCGGACAAGAAGTCTTAATTCCCACTTCCTTTTGTAAACAGCTGTTTTTGAAGATTCTTGTGTTGTGTTCATGTTTTTATGATATCTTGCTCTTCTTTATATTGTCAATGAAGTATGACAATCACATTTCTTGTTTTTAGGGCGTACTGTGAAAGTAACTTGCTCTAGGAGGAGAGCAGCTATGCTTGACATGTTATTTAGATCAATCTTAAATGTTTCTTCCTTCGCATAGTTTGAAATGGTTCATTGTTGTGAGCTGTGATCAGATTTCAAGAATTCATTAAATGCCTTGTTTAGTTTTCCCGAATTTATTTCTTGAAACCCTTTATTTAATAAAATAGTTTGATATTCAGTTCAGTATCTGCTGGTTGAGGAAATATCAACCAGGATTCAATTGGCAGAACTTTCAATTTTATTTTATTTTATTTTATGATATTTAGCTGATGTTAAGTACCATGTGAATTTCATGTTTCCAGTGAGGATCCTATTTTTTGGTGACCGCTTGTTGATTGCTTGAAGCAATAATTGAAAATTAAAATCAGAGAACTTATAGGTATTTGTCAGTTCTGCAAGTAAGTTGTTATCTTCTAGAAGAGTATACTCCTTCAAACCATGTAGAAGTTACAAGGTTTGAACTTTGGAGCACAGGTACATGTATGTACAGGAACTATTTACTGTTAAACTGAATTATATAAAAAGCTTAATGAGGTATATTTGGAGATTTTATACATGTTTAGGTTAAAAGCAAGCAATTTCAATGTTGCTTAATCTCATTCTCTATTGGTGGATGAATGAGAGCTAATTTCCAACATGTATTAGCAGATAGCATATACTTTGGGAGCTTTCAACAATGTGATTTGATCCTCAATAGTGTCAACTTGCCAAGATATTGCTTTAGGCTTATTATGATGAGCTTGTTTGAAGACTTCTAGACAGTTCAAGCTCTTTCAAGATACAAAACAGAAGTGGGGTGGATTTCTTTAAACTTTTGAATGCATAAGGTCACAAACAGATATTTAGGTTGTGGAAGTACGAGGTTCTAGAAACACGAAATGGTTATAATTCTCCTTATGGAAGTTTAGGACCAGTAAATCAATTTCTTTCAGAGTCAGCTTCCAGGAATCTGTGATGTTAATATAATTTTTATGCTCAGTTGAATTTCAGGCGTGATTATCTTAACCCTTAATGATACTTTCTTGTTTCTTTCTCAGTACCTGGCTTTGGACATGAGTATGTCAGTATGTGTAGCTCTATTGCCATGACTACCATTATTGTGTGATTCAAGTTATGTTTGTATCAATCATTCTCCTTTTCCTTGTGGAATATGTTTACTTGCACATTTGTATGCATGCATGTGTTTCATTGTGTGTATAGTAGTGAACCATGTCTAAGTAAATTTTTTGCTTCAATCTGAGCTATATCCTTCTCACTTAGCTCAGTATCATTAAATTTGTGTGAACCGAGGCTTCTGCAGCAGTTATGTTTCTCAAATGAGATCTGCTCCTACCCTGCACCTTTTCTTTTGGATATGGTAAAATAAATTCTCTGTGCTTTAATGTTTCAATGCTGCTTGACCAGAAGAATTACTTCAAACAATATGTGAAAGTTAATTCTGCATTATTCACATTAAAGTTATTCTGGTTGATTTCCCTCTTGGCAGGCCTTCAGGAATCTCCTTTGAAGGGTTTGGACAACTTTGAATCTATCTTTAAGATCTCTAGGAAGACATTTGAGTACATATGTTCCCTTGTGAAGGAAGATATGACGGTAAAATCTGCACATTTTGTATTTGACACTGGTAGACCGATGTCCTTATATGATCAAGTAGCCGTGGCATTGAGAAGACTGGGATCTGGTGACTCGCTAGCCGCAATTGGTGATTCCTTTGGGCTGAGTCACTCGACCGTTTCGCAAGTTACATGGCGATTTGTGGAATCCATGGAAGAAAAGGGGCTTAAGCACCTGCAATGGCCTTCTACAGAAGAAGAGCTTACCTCTATAAAAACAAAATTCGAGAAAGTACGAGGCCTTCCAAATTGCTGTGGTGTAATTGATGCTACTCACATCATGTTGTGTTTACCTCAGTCAGAACCTTTTAACGAAGTGTGGCTTGATCATGAAAAGAACAATAGCATGGTCTTGCAGGCGATAGTGGATTCGGACATGAGGTTCCGGGACATAGTTGTTGGATGGCCTGGGCAAATGACCGAATGGCTGATCTTTGAAAGTTCGAACTTCTCAAGACTTTGCGCGAAAGGCAAAAGGTTGAATGGGAAGCTATTACAGCTCCCTGACGGATCAGAAATTAAAGAATATATAATAGGTGATTCAGGCTATCCTTTGCTGCCTTACCTCCTTGTTCCCTATGAAGGGAAAGAGCTTTCAGAGCCAAAAGCTGAGTTTAATAAGCGGCACTGTGCAACGCGGATGGTGGCACAGAGGGCATTAACAAGGCTGAAGGATATGTGGAGAATCATCAGAGGAGTTATGTGGAGACCTGACAAACATAAGTTGCCTAGGATTGTTCTTGTTTGCTGCTTACTTCACAACATTGTCATTGACATGGAAGATGAAGTTCGGGATGAACTGCCTTTGTCTCACAGCCATGATTCAGGTTACCATCAGCAGATTTGTGGTGCTGTTGATGCAACGGGAGCATTACTAAGAGATAATCTGTCTCTCTACTTGGCTGGAATGTCATCTCGGTGATGTTGCAGATCAAGAATATTATATCTATAAGATAATTCATGAAGATACAGTTTTCTTCTCCCTAAACTGTAAATAGTTCAGATAATGCCTTGCTGGTTTACCAAATTATAGTGGAGGATCAGATGAGTGTGAAATTAAGTTGACATAAATTCTTGGTGGAACCTTGGGACTTGATGAATTTTTGCTATAGATTGTAAGCTGATAATTTTGTTAGATTGTTATCATTTATGCTTGTTATGATAAACTCCTGCTAATTTGGTTCCTCCATCATAAATCATTATCATGGATGTTCTGCTAATTTGGCAATAGTAATTATCATAGATCTTGAGGAAAACTTGAAACATTTTTGTTCACGATTTCAGCATTTTTAATCTGAAGGATATCTTGTCTGCCGACAAGGGAAATTCATTTTCATCCATACCTATGGATCTCCACAATCCCAATTCTTCAAACTTTTTGACCACATGAAGTATCAATTAATTTCGAGGGAGCAAATTGTATTAACTGCATTTTCCCACCATTACGGATTACAGTTCTTATTCTTCTCAGTTGCCAATTGCCACAGGCTAGATGTCTTTTTCTCAATTCCAAAAGCTTGTAAATTTTCGCATTATGCAATGATCAGTTTATAGCTCTATGAATTGACCAGGTAATAACCGGACTCAGCCCGGCTTCCGGTGGTTGTGCCGATTTCAATAAAAATGAAGAAAGCAAACAATGAAAGTTGAACTTGAGTCTTGTCACTTGAGTGAGGAGCATAAAAACCACGATGCCACCTTGGTCTCTGAAGATCTAGTCTTCTATATTTCACAATCAATTACATTGTCAAAGTTGCTCAAAATGATATTATCGTTTTCTATTCAATTTTTATGTAACATAAATAAGTATTTAAAACGAAGCATACACAATTTTATTTTTTACAGAATTTTTTTATATATGTCTAAAAAAAACTTTAAAATATTTTAATTTATTAATTGTATACTCTTACCTTTCTTGTAAGCGATATGATTTTTATTTAAATGTAGCTTTAAATAGTTATTATTTCATATCAAATCATTTTTAATTAATAAATTTATTATATAATTACTTAAAATGATTTCATTTATTTCAAAATATGTATTGAATAAATAAATTTAAAGCTTCCTATAAATTACTTGAATTTTGCATCATTAATTCTCCCCTAATGACTTAGAAAAGCATTTATATATAACGTGACGTGTTAAATTTTTTATCATATATTTATAAATATAAAAATATTTTAATTGATTCAACCATCCAATTTAACCAATTCAACCTTAATTCGATCACTTTACCAGGTGATAGCTGGATCAGATTTTAAAAACATTGCCCTATGCCTTCACACTATTCTCTCTTCTATTTTGAAAAAATATTCAATGAAATTATATAAAAATCTCTTTTGAAATCTAAGTCACCACTATCTTTTGCTATAGTTTCAAATTCTACATAGACACTACATTTAAATTTAAAATTGAATTTTATGTTAGTGATATTTTAATAATTTAAGCTTAGTCAAACGCTTATATGTGACAACAAAGCACTATATTTTATATTATTTTATTTGAACTCAATAATTATCTTTTTTTATCATTTTATAAAAATTTAAATTTGAATTTAAGTAATTTTTTTTTTTATCTTTTAGATGCCTATGCATATTTTGAAACTATAATAATGGAGGCCAACGTGATGATAATTTTCAACCTTTTTGTTTTTGGTCATATCATGCTAATTCAGTTATCCAAATAAATTCTGGTTATGTGGTTCGTGATTCATCCTGTGAATGAAAATTTGTCATAATCCTTTAATAATTTTTTAGAAATATCTGGTAGATCACCCATACACTGATACTTCAAAATAATAAAAAGAATACTCGGAGTCAATTTTATGTAATTCTTGTCAAGTTGCTTTCTAGCCAAACTTCTATACTCATACAGTTTTCCGCCTTCTGATTTGTCGAGAGTAGTAATATTATATTATGAAAATATCAATTTTGGATAATTACTTTTTTTTTGGTAAAATATTTCATATATTATTTATCAATTTTGGATAATTACTTTTATTTTGGAAAAATACATAAAAAAAACATACACACAATTTGTCACCCACGTGACTCTCTTCAGATGCACCTAGAATTAACGTTGCTTTTACAATAAGTTAATTATATATAGTTTTTAGTTGATTTGCTTTTATAATTTTACTATGACGTTGATTATCCACAGGTTAAGGATTAGTAGCTTAATTAGCACTTGGCTGAAACACTTACGTCTCTCAGCTTAGGACTTGCGTCCAACTTGGAAGACCGGAATAGCAAGGACAAGCCTTGCACTTCGTCTATAAATATGCGTTTATATAGTGCGTGTTCTCAAACTCTCCTTCAGCGCTTCCATTGTGTTCCTTTTGTATCGATCTATTATTATTCTACATTTGCCAGTGCGAGAATCTCTGATACTTGGCAGTTTCAAACAGAACTTGAGCTTCAGAACACTAAACATGGTTCAGAGGAGAACAAGAGCATCTAGGGAAGAAGTAGAGACTTCAGTTGTGGCTGATAGTTCCAAATCACTATCCGAAGTTTACGAGACCAATAATGAGTCACCACCGAGAGCAGC
>JANHAO010004290.1:0-24499 GCA_026873985.1 Saraca asoca
GTGACCTTGGAATTGTTTACTCACTGAGTTTCTATGAAACTCACCCCTCTCCTTTCCATGTTTTTCAGATTCAGAAGTCCCTCTAATTTCTCGTTCAGTGGACCCATTTCCCACGGAGATTGACAGGTATAAATGGTGATGTGATTTGGTAGTTGGATAGGATTTCATATGCATGTGTTGTAAATGTTGTCTGGTTGCCCAGTAGGTAGTTATTGTATATAGTCTGGGCCACTGCGTATATATATATATTATGTTTATACAGGTTTGATGAGCGTGTAGCCCTTTGTTTGAATATAGGCCATGTGGCCAGATGTCCGAAAAACAGAGGAAATTCTGTTGAATTTTTGGTAGAAATAATAAAATTATATTGATTGGTCAATGGAAATTATATGCATTAATGTCCCATGGTAAGGCTTGTAGGGGGTTTCCTGAAAGAAAGAGATTCTTGATGGTGACCTTCTACGCCGGTCACGGACCTGGAAATTGGGTCATGACATTGTTAGTATAATAATTAGAGTTGTGTATCTTAATTAAGATTTTAGGAGTAGAGACCTATTTATGTATATGACAAACTGGGTAAGGTCTTATCTATTGTAGAAATCCAACCCAATATCTAATCCAGGCTATAATACCTAGTAGAGCCTATATATGTCACTTTTAATGCTCTTAATTATTTTGACATTATTTTAATAATTTAGGAATTATATAAGTATAAATATAAAGGAAATTTCATCAATCTCCTATTTGTATTACATAATTCATAAGTTGTGCCACTTTAAGTGATGTTAAAACAATTATGGTACTATTATACCAATAGGCTTGTTGAAATCATAAGCACCCAAGTGTAGATCATTATATCCGAAAGGTATATTAATGTTACACACACTGTATACTTACATTTCCATGACCAAAATATAAAATGTGCATAATAAGATTTATGTAATGACAAATGTAACAACACGTAAATATCCATTCAGTGGTTCAAGCATTCACCCAAGATGCCAAATGAGAATTAATATTCTCAACGTGGTTGTGAGACAGAATCTAAATGTTTCCAATAACATGCCGTAATCAGATAATATGCACAAAGAACAATATATGGCAAAATATGAATATTTCAATAATCATATCTTGAGATAAACAACATATCTAATGTAATTACATTAATTAAAATACTCCCACTAAATCAAAACACCAAAAGGTGTAGTCAAACTTATATTAATTACATGATTATGATACATTCTAGTTGCTAAACCTTTCGTTAGTAGATCTATAAGCATACAATATGTGAAAATATGCGCTAGCGTATCTTCTTTCTCACAAATTGGTATTTCACATCAAAATGCTTTGTACGAATAGAACTTTTGTCATTCACAGAGAAGTTCACAACAACAGCATTGTTATAGTAAATGGTTAAGGAACTTGAAATGCTTTCAATGATATTGAAACTTGCAATGGAATTTCTTAACCATACAACTTCATGAGTAGCTTCATAACATGTGACATATTTTGCTTTCATGATGGAGGTTGCTGTAAGTGATTGTTTGACACTTTTCCATGACATAACTCCTATTACCATCATAAAGATGGATCCAAATGTCAATTTATGATTATTTAGAAAACCTACAAAATTTGAGTTTAAATAGCCTGTAACTATGAGATCTCCCGATCTCTTGTTAGTCAATATGTAATCCTTTATGCCATATAGGTACCTCATTACTCTTTTAGCTGCAATCCAATACCTCTTATCATGATTACTTAGGTATCTCCCTAGTACACCAACAACATATGCTATGTCAGGACATGTACATACTTGGGCATATATTAGGCTATCTACAATTGATGCATATGAAATATTTTTCATTTTTTTTCTATTTCTTTGTCATTTTGAAGAAACTAGGACTTTGAAATGATTTCACTTTTTTGAATAGGTGAAGACACATGATAGCACGTGGACATGTTGAACCTTTTAAGTACTTTCTCGATGTATGAACGCTAAGACAAGCCAGTAAGACCCTGAGACCTGTCACAATGGATCCCTTGAATTTTTTAAAATCAATTTTGGTAACAAAATAGGAAAAATTAAAATTTTAAAAATTTGAAATTATAGGTTTGAAATCATGAGAGATTTAGATATAATAGATATATATGATATAAAATTTCAGAAATATTTCGAAGATTAAGCCATTGTTATAAATGTTCAAAGAACAAAAATTCATATTTTTGAGAATTGATTTTTGTAAAACTTTGAAAATATTAAACTAGGGCTATGGATATTGGAAGAGTACAAAATTAAAATTGTTGTGAAGGTATTTAATTTAACTAATTTATATTAGAATTTTGTGACCACTGGTGATTGACAAATATGTTAAATTTGAGTTCAAGATGAAAGAAATAGAAAAATTACTAAAAAGGGAAAATGGTTAACTTGTAGTTATTGAAAATTTGACATACTTTTCCTAATTTAGCCTCCTATTAGCTGGCTTCTCTTTTTCTTTTTCTTGGCTTCAAACTGTAGAACTTATGCAGACATGATCTTTTCTCTTAACCTTCACTATCTTTCTACAAGTAAGCTTGCTAACTCTTCTTATTATTTTCTCAAATTTTTATTGTTGAATCTTCTTTTCTTCCTTTTCATTTTGATATGAAAATCATGTTAATTCATTGGGTGAAACTCCAGAAATGAATTTTTGAAATTTGTTGTTCCGATTCACGTCTCTATTTAACCTATGAATCAACTTAATTTTTCTAGTGTTTTAGAGCTTGAATATGTTAGATATAGCTAGTTTCTATGAAATTGGACCATAATATAAAAATATAAGCTTAGTTGAAAAGAGAAATCCTTGGAAAAGTTTGAAAGCTAATAGACTTTTTTTTTTGTGTTCTTAAAGAGTATAGGCAAATTTGGTATGATTAGCTGCACTTATGTGTTTCTAGTTGTCAAGGTGAATATCTTTTACCATTCTTGTGAATAACATATGTTTTTTACTTGTGATCTACTGAATAATTAATGATAGATGGTGGAAATGGGTTTTAAGATTTTAAGGCTTACTTTGTGCTTGAAATGTTGATTAATAGACTGAATAGTTTGTGATTGAAAGAGTTGAGTTTTGTGTATGCCTGAGCTATTAAAACATGTTAAGATAAGACCCTATAATGTATGATTGAAATAGAAATTGTCTTCCCCTTTTTTTCTGCTATTACCTGTAATTTTTGCTTATGCGATTCGAATCATAACCTTTTGAATTAAATCCATGATCATGCGCACAGAAACCTAAAAGTTTTGTTTTTATGATTCAAATCAAGATTTGAACTAGATTCAAGGTGATTCAAATCTATTTTTCTTACTTTATTTTTCAATTATACTCGTGATTTCGATTACATTTGAAATTGAAATTACTAAATGTATACACATTTTAGTGTGCAAACTAGTATATATAACTAAATTACTCCAAGTCGAATTGAGTCTTCCTCATTTGAATTCTTGTATTCTAATCATGATTCTACTCAAACTTTTTCAACGATTCTAATTGTGATCCTGATCGTATTTCTAGAAATTTCTGCAATTCTTAGCTTGTTTTCATGCCTTTCGAAGTTATATTGGATTCTATTTGGTTTAGACATAATCGAACCTTGTATATCAATAAAGAAATCTTATGAGAATAATTGATAATTGAGAAAGTATAGTATGCCTATGTATATGAATGTGAATGTTATAGTAATTTTATTGTGGATACCTTTGTTATGCAGAGTGTGATAACATTTGTGTGATATGAAATGGTGTGTGACACCATGAATGACAATGAAATGTGATCATGTGATATTGATAAGGTGTGATAGGGATAATGAACCAGATCTTAGATCTGTGCATTCTAAATTGATGTGTGGCATAAGGATGAATTAGAATGATAAGACTAGCTTTATGCGGGATAAGGCTAGATTAGAGTAACAAGGAGATTTACATTTCCTGTTATGAAATATTTGAACTACTTGTTACCATATGAAATGTTGTAATGTATTATTATGTGATTAGAATATATAGTAAGCCAATATGATTGTTGGTGGCTATGAGAGCCTAACTTGGCACAATGTTCAAAGCTAACAAAATGTGAATTTCTTTATATATTAATCTCTAACGATTGATAAATGCCTATGAAGGATTATATGAGAAATACTTAACTAGATAAGGTATTTGTACATGTTGTTAATGTTTAGTGAGTTTATAAGTCTAATACATTTTTTTCATCGAGTCCCAAACTCATTTTTCTATGGATTATTTTTTTTCTAGATTCACAAGATATCGCAAATTCTATTCCAGAAAATTAAGATGGACAATAATTCAATAGAAATAACAATTGATATATACATAACCATGGTCTCAAGTCCTCTAGGAAACTACCAAATAAACATCCACTACACCGTTATCTTAAACTTGGTAGGATGCGAAGTTCTATACAACATTGAAATAATTCCACTGAAACCACCATATGTACTGTTGATGATGGCCCTTAGATGGTTCAATCCCTGAAGGTTATCCATCTAGATGAAAATTATTTTTCTATCTTTTTTTTTTTTTTTGAAAACATGTAAATAGAAAGGGCTACATGGCTTAGTTATAGTAACCTGTGTTTTGAAAATATGATAAGACATTGGTTATTATAACTTCTTTTGGATGCCCTATTTTTGAAAAGTGCATTTGATAGTTTTGGAAGTAGAAGTGGGCCCTAGGACATAAGGTTGATATGAAATACTTTGTAGTAACTGTTGTAGACATACGTATAATTTTTGGCAAGACTGGTATTTGGCCTGTTGGATAATACCAATGTAAATTAATAGTATATGTATATATTTCTTCATGAGTATCCTTGTATGTTGAGTCTGCCATGATTTAATCACCTTTATATTATGATGAGATAATTCTAAGTAAAACCTAAAATTATGGTAACAGGTATAGATGGTAAAAAGGCTGGTGAATATATGGTAAGGAAGTGATATTCATGCTAGTTATGACCAGAGATTTAAGATCGTGACATCAATGCCCAAAACAAAGAAGGCATTCACCAGATCTTTCATTTCAAAGTGCTTGGATAACATTTACTTTGTCTCAGTCAACATATTCATATCATTGCTGGCTAGAATAATATCATTAGCATACAAAACTAGAATCACAAAACTACTTGCACTCATCATCATGTATATCCACTAGTCTGTATCACTTTCCTTAAATCTAAAAGAAGTCACTATCTTATCAAACTTAAGATACCATTGCCTAGATGCTTACTTTAGGCCATATATGGATTTCTTAAGTTTGCATACAACATATTCCTTGCCTCTCTCTTGGAAGCCACCTGGCTGTTTCATGTACATTGTTTCTGACAGGTCACCATTTAAAAAAGCTTTTTTTTGACATTTATCAATTTAGCTCTAAGTGAAAATGAGCCACCAATGTCAAACAACTCGGAATGAGCCATTTGTTAAAATTGGCAAGAAAGTCTCTTTATAGTTAACACCTTCTTTCTAATGTATCCTTTACTACCAATTTGGCCCTGTATCTCTCAACTTGACCTTTAGCATCCCACTTGACTTAAAAATCCATTTGCATCCAACTAGCTTAAAATCTATAGGTAACTCAACTAGATCTCATTCTCGATTTTTACATACGGAGGCTAATTCATCTTTTATCACATTTATCCATTCTGAGGAGTTAAGGTTACACACAACCTATGAAAAGGTAATGGGATCAATTTTATCATTTATATCAGATTCATGCTCTTGCAAATACACTAGATAGTCACAAAAAATTATCGGTCTATGAACTCTATTGGATCTCCTCAGAGGAACCTTATCAAATGATCCATTTGGTTTAATATTTTCTCCCATTAGTTGCACAAGATTAACTTGTGGGTTAGTAGAAGATGACTTCATGGGTTATGGTGCTAGTGGAATCATAACATCCTTTTCTCTAAAGTTAGTGATGCATGGTACTTGGCTCCCACTATCTAACTCATCCTCAAAATAGATGGCTTTGTTTAATTCTATAACTCTGGTAGAGTGAGTTAGATAATAAAATCTATTGCATCTTGAGCCACAACAATAACTAATAAAGAACCCAAAAATGGTTTTAGAATCAAGTTTTTTTGTCGAGGGAATGTATAACTTTACCTTAGCTTTATAACCTCAAATATGAAAATGCCTCAAACTAGGCCTTTACCATTCAATAGTTCATAAGGGCTCTTTGGCACTGATTTGCTTGATACTTGATTTAGAATATAGGTAGTAGTCTTTAAGGCATTACCCCACAAAATTCTAACAATGAAGAATACACAAGCATACATCTCACCATATCCATGAGAATTCAAGTTCTTCTTTCTACTATGTTGTTTTGTTTTAGTGTTTTAGGTATAGTGTAATTAGCTTTGATGCCACACTCATGTAGAAACCTGGCAAAAGGACTAGGGTTTCTCTTAGGCTTGTTATATTTGTCATAATACTCACCACTTCTTTTAGAGTTGACACTTTTAATTTCCTTTCCATGTTTGAGCTCAACTATGGCCTTAAAAGTCTTGATAGCATCCAGTGATTCAGATTTTTAATAAGTAACTCTACCTATCCAAATTTGGAATAATCATCTATGAAGATGATGAAGTACTTGTAACCACCTATGGCAGTAGGAGTAATAGGTTCACTAATGTTAGTGTGGATTAACTCTAGGACATTCGATTTTCTACTTCTTTTCTTCTTTTTGGCTTTTGCCTTTATACAGTTTACACAAGTATCAAAATTTGTAAAGTTCAAGTAATGCAAAATGCCTACTTTAATTAACCTCGGTATTGCTTGAAAATGTGATGTAGATGCCTGTGCCATAACATTGAGGAGCTTTCATCAATTCTTTTTCTTTTCTTTCCAGTCATAGTGTTGACTAATTAACAAAACTATGATCCAACTCAATTTGTATAATCCATTGGATAAGATACTAGTACCAATTACACATGAATTATAAATCAAATCAAACCTTTTATCATCAAAATGACAAGAATATGTAACAAAATTCAAAGCAACAACTAAAATTAAGTTTCTCTTTATTGAAGGTATATAAATGACATTTTTAAGTTTTAATACATATCTAGTAGATGAACACAAGGAAATGTCACCAATATACTTCACTTGTACTCTATCTCCATTTCTTAGTTGAAGTATCAACTCTCCTCCACTTGACTTCCTCATATTTTTCAGTGCTTGCAAAGATTTTGTTACATGGATAGTGGCACTAGTATCTAATCACTAAGTATATGATGACACATCAATTAAGTTCAATTCAAAACACACTAGAGCCATAGTGGTACTTTTCTTTTTCTTAACCTACTTCTTATATTTGAAGCAGTCTACCTTCTTAAGGCCATACTTTTTGCAAAATCGATTATTTGCCTTGGATTGAGCCTTTTTAGGTTTGTGGTGATTGTCTTTCATATAACCTTTCTTTTTGTCAAAATGAGTTTTTCCTTTATTGTTCCTTTAATGTCCTTTTATACCCTACTCTGAAGTTGAACCATAAGAGACAACATTGATAGATCGGACATTTAATTTTCTTATATCATCCCCTGCTAGAGTAATAATAGATATCAGCTCATTAATGGTCCATTTACCCTTTTGAATGCTATAAATGTCTTTAAGACATTAATTCAGGTAGGCAAAGATTCCAGTGTGCACTAAATCTAGAAGCTATTACCCAGATCAACATTCATACTCTTCAACTTGTTGTAATAGTGAACCAACTTTAGAATGTGTTTTTGCACTTCACTAACACCATCATATGTGGTCTTTTCTAGCAATGAGAGGCAGTGGCCTTTTTCAATTTTATCAAATTTCACAAAATTTTCAACCACTAACTCAAGGAAGGATTTTGCATTTTAAGACTTAAGGATATTTTGTCTAATTATTTTGTCAATGGTAAATTTCATAACCATTAAGCACACATGGTTAGAGCGTGTCCACTTTTTATGCTATACTTTCAAATCAGCACTAGAACTAGCATCTACAATAGGTTCCTCCTCCCTCAGCACTAAATAAAGGTTGGTAATTACAAGATATAATTACAATAATTCAGCCCAATCCTCATAATTTGTCCAATTCAGCATCTTAGCAGAAGGCAATTACATAGGCAAAGAGGCTGAGGAAAATTCATCAACATATTAATGCATGCAATTATTTTAATCATGCTTATAATTTTCCCTATTAACCATGCAATTGTACACAGTAATATACCATAAGATCTAATACCGAAAAGGTATTTAAGATCATGTAGCATCATACAAAAATTAAATATTACATTCCTAAAACTTAATATCAACAAGTGATTAAGATTTAAGAATGAAATACTTAATCTTACACACATATTTGGCTATATTAATAATATCATACCACAGTGCTATGTAATATTATAAACACAACACTTTCCTATATGTTACATTAAATAATTTTACTTTTAACAAAATTTTATGGAACTAGTCACAATTACACAAAATTTAATGGTATAATATGAATTGCAAAATAATTCCTACAATAATACTTAATAATCACTAAAAATTAATTTAACAATCAAATAATGTCAACCAATGCTACAAAAATTCATATAGTAGCTAATAACATAGGAATTATAATGTAAAACTTTTATGCCAAAAATAACATTATCCAAATATTCAAAAAATTAGCACAAAATTAATCAAATAATTTGTTATGGGCATTTTTTGGAATGAAGTGAAATGGGCTGGCAAACGCCCAATGGACTAGATGCAAGCAAAAGGGTGACCCACTCTGGAGCTAGGTCATAGAAGCCAGTTGGTAGATTGCCTATAGCAAGCTCAAAGCCTTTTGTGGTTCGAGGTCTTAGCGAGCTCTTCCCTTGCATAATTGAACACAACTAATGTCCTGTCAAGAGTATGAAACACATTTCCAACTAGTTAATCAGCCTCTGAAGATTGACAATAATTTATCCCTTATTTATTACTTGATACTTAGTATTTATTGCCCAATGCGGCTGTAATAATAGTTTTACAATGTAAAATTACAACTTGTAACCTTCCCTACTTCTATAAATAGGAGGGAAGGTCACTATAACAGATATAGCAGAAAATACATGCAGAAACTTTGCAAAACTATCGAGAGAGCTGAGAATGTTGTAACACTACCAAACTGAATAATGAAATAACCACCAATAGCAAATACAACTATTATGGATGTAGAGGCCACATTGGCTTTAGCTGAATCATGTTAAAACCCTATGTGTTTATCTTACTCCTTTTCTTCTTGCTCTTACATTTTCTTCATCCTTTCACTATCTTTACAGTAGTTTAGGTTCCTAAACCCTTGGTTGATTGGTTACCAAAATCGACTGTCAACATTTTGGCACACCCAGGAGGACCAGACTGCTTTTCTGTTAATTCACCAACCAACCGTGATGGCAAGAGGAAAAATAACTAGGATTTCTGATGTCACTGCTAACCAACAGGTGGCCATGGAGAGTAATAGCGAAATGCACCAAAGGACAAAAACCCGTTTCTGGCAAGCACCTCTTCTGTTCCCCTGGAAGCCGATGGTATACAAGCATTACACCGATGTC
Source organism: Saraca asoca (assembly GCA_026873985.1). Classification (NCBI taxonomy): domain Eukaryota; kingdom Viridiplantae; phylum Streptophyta; class Magnoliopsida; order Fabales; family Fabaceae; genus Saraca; species Saraca asoca. Next base: position 9,617 of record JANHAO010004290.1, read on the forward strand.
AGGAGGCACTCAAGACCATAATCAGGAGACTTGTTGATGCAGTTGCTGTGCTAACCCGGCACACACCAACAAAGCACAAAAACAAGCTGAAGTTTCCACAGCTAGGAAAACTGACCAAAGGCCACAGAAAGAGGTGCCAGTTCAAGAAGGGAAGCTAGTTAGGGAAAGGCTTCAATAAGTAAACTTGGCTCATTCCACTAGCTCGCATTTGAGTCACAAGATCACTGAGATCACAAACATGACAGGAATCGACAATCGAGGAGCTCATATTACACTGAGGGTTCAAATACAGGTCATAACAGTACCAAAGGTCAATGGTTTGAAATGTAAGGTACAATGTTGGAGGAATTATTACAGAGGGTACGACAATTGGAAAAATATCTTTCAGGTTGAGACCAGTTAGATCGTTAAAAGGAGAGGACCCCATTTTCTAAAGAAATCGAGACAAAACCTCTTCCTTGCCAATTTCATGTTCCTGTCATTCCTCCATTTGATGGGAAAAGTGACCTGTATGACCATCTAGATGCTTTCAATATCCAAATGGACCTTCAAACTACCATCCCTTGGTTAAATATCGTATTTTCCTCGCTACTTTTGATGAAGTACCCAAGCATGGTTTAAGAATTTTCCAGCTTGCAGCATCAGCAGCTGGGAAGAATGTCAAAACAAGTTTATCAATCAATATAGGGCCTTTAGGAAGCAGCTCGCGCTGTCTTGCCACCTAGCAACAATCTTTCAATGAAAGGATGAATCGCTAAAGGATTATATTACAAGATTTTGATGCGAGATTAACAATAAGGAAAGCCCCTTTGATGACAGCATCCTAACAACGATCTCAGCCAGACTTCACAAAGAAGAGAAGTTGTATGAAAGCATATATAAATCCCTAGTGAAAAATCTAGGAGAATTCTATGAATGAGCTACTAAAGAGGTCAGATGGGAGGAGACCTTTAGTTTAAAGAAGTTTGGATAAAAAAGTGAAATGCACGGCTTCGCCTTCAACAAAAGAGGAAGTAATAATGAGAAAGGCAAGGTGAGCCAAAATGATGATGCAGTCGTCTGACCTACTAAGAAAGCTAAGTGAGAGCAACCTGAACCTCAAGGTCACCATGATAATTATAGTATCTTGTCTGATACCTTGAAGAGGATATATGCCACTAAGAAGCACAGAGAAGACTTTGGGTAGCTTATGCCCTTGAAAATTCCACATAGGTATAAGGATGCTAGCAAGTTTTGCGCCTACCATAATGACATTGCGCACAACACCTTTGAATGTAGGTCACTTAAGGACGCAATAGAAGATCTGATAAGAAGAGGCCGCCTGAGAGACTACGTAGCGTGACCTATAGGACAGCGGCCCTAACGCTCCTAACAAACAGTGCAGCCATCTTGGAAGGTTGAGCAGAAGTAAACAGCTGTGGTAAGGACCATCTTTACAATCCATGGTAGGCCACATATTGCAAGCACTTCACGTGGGTTGCATTAACGCTATGTAAGAAGCGCAAGCTATGTCTTGCTTGTAGGTTGTGAGTCTAAAAGACCCACCAAAAGAGCCAAGACCACCTTTGAATGCATCACTTTTGTAGACGATGACATGAAGAGAGTTCAGTCCCCCCAAAAGCTCAGTAAATGTAATGTATAAAAATGTTTTGAGCAAATGGGATTGAACGAAAGTGACCTAAAATCTTCGCTTGAGGCTCTTTTAGGCTTCATAGGAGATGCAATCTTTCCATGGGACAAGTAAGCTCCCCTTCAGTTTGGGGGACAAAAACTACCAAGCTACTATTCTTGCTAACTTCTTGATCTTAGACTGCCCTTCGACATATAATATAGTGTTAGGGCGATGAACAATGAATGACCTAGACATGGTCATGTCAACCAGAATGTTAACGGTGTGGTTCCCTACCCTCAATGGAGTTAGACACATGCGAGGTGAATAATACATAGCTCGACGATGTTATAAGGATGTTGTTAAGATAGGGGAAAGGGAGAAGAGAGTTAATATGGTGTCTAGCAGGGAACCCTGAGCTCTAAGTATAGCGGGGGTCAGCTACAACCATAATCCATATGACCTAGATGTAGATAAGGAAACTAAACCTTTAGAAGAGCTCCTGGAGGTACAGGTCAGTGAGGCAGATAATGAAAGATGCCTCAAGCTAGGGAAGAATTTGCCTCTCAACATGAAGGCCCAGTTGGCTGATTTCCTTAAGGCGAATCTGGATGTCTTTGCTTGGAATCACAAAGATATAGTGGGGATTGACCCCAAGATTATGTCACACAAACTCAACATTGATCTTACCCATAAACTAACTCGTCAGAAGAGGAAATGAATGACCATTGAGTGTTCCAACACTCTAAAGAAAGAAGAGGATAGATTATTGACCAATAAGTTTATTTAAGAGGCTCACTACCTGACTTGGATAGCCAATCCCATCTTGGTAAAGAAGATGAATGGAAAATAGAGAACCTGTATTGACTTCACTAACCTCTACAAAGCTTGTCCAAAGGATAGCTTCCCTTTACCCAAAATTGACTAGCTTGTTGATGTAACAACTGGCCACTAGCTCTTCAACTTCATAAACACTTACTCAGGCTACAATCAAATAACCATGGAGCCCTAGGATGAAAAGCATACCGCGTTCATTATAAATCGCAGGCTATATTGCTATAAGGTGATGCCCTTCTGGCTGAAGAATGCAAGAGCAACTTACCAATAGCTGGTCAATATAATGTTCAAAGAACAAATCAGAAAGACCATAAAGGTTTATGTGGATGACATGCTCGTAAAGTCCAGACAGGTTATGAATCATGTAAGGGACCTGGATGAAATGTTTCAAATTTTATGGAAATACAAGATGAAACTGAATCCACTCAAGTGTGCATTTGGAGTGGCCTCACGAAAGTTTCTTGGGTTTGTGGTTAACAATAGGGGGATTGAAGCAAACCTGGGGAAGATCAAAGCACTTAGTGACATGAGGTCCCCAACCAGGATCAAGAATGTGCAGAGTTTAATTGGTCAGGTCATGACACTTGGCAGATTTGTTTCCAAAGCAAGAGACAGATGCCTTCCATTTTTTGATGTTTTAAGGAAGGCCAAACAATTTGAATGGATACAAGAGTGTGAGGCTACCTTCCAGCAATTGAAAGAATATATGGGCCGAGCTCCATTGCTATCTAAGCCACAGGAAGGCGAAAAGCTCATTCTTTATTTAGGCATATCCCAGCACGCTATTAGTGCAGCTCTTGTTCGAGAAGAAAATAGAGCCGAACTCCCAGTCTATTACGTAAGTAAAAGGCTATTGAACATAGAAGAAAAATATAAGCCCATGGAGAAGCTCGTTTGTAGTCTTGTGGTTGCTTCTAGGAAGCTGGGGCCTTATTTTTAGGTGCATACCATTGAGGAGCTTACCTAATATCTACTAAAGCAAACCTTATAAAAGCTAGACACCTCAGGTCACTTGCTTAAGTGGGCCATCGAGCTAGCCCAATTTGACATCTAGTATAAATTGAGGTCAGCAATCAAGGGACAAGCTTTAGCAGATTTCATTGTTGAATTTACTAGACCAATGGAATAAAAAGTGGAAACTTCAGCAGGCCCAAGGTGGGAGCCTTATATAGACGGATCCTCATGTGAACAAAAAATAGGAGCAGGAGTTTTGTTAATGAGCCCGAAGGGACATAAAATCCTCTGTGCACTGTGATTTGAATTTCGAGCTACTAACAACAAAGTAAAATATAAAGTGTTGCTTACAAGACTTCGCTTAGCAAGAGTAGTGCGAGCTAAAAGCTTAAGGATATTTAGCGACTCTTAACTTGTCATTTGCCACATAAAAGGTGAGTATCATGCAAAAGGGTTGAAGATGACAATCTACCTTCAGAAGGTTCAAGAATTACTCAATAATTTTAGAAGGTATGAGATTAATCAAATCCTGCGAGCTCAGAACACACATACAGATGCATTAGCTCGCTTAGCCTAAATTAAAGATACAGATTTCTCAAGAGCAATCTCGGTAGAAACTCTCATATCATCGAGCATCAAACAAAAAGATGTCATAATGACAACTATTGAGGTTTGAAGCTCGTGGAAGAGTCAAATCTTAAAGTACTTATGAGATGACAAGCTTTCAGAAGATAAGTTAGAAGCACATCATACACGAGCTCAAGCTGTTAGATACTGTATTATCAATGACGTACTTTATAGAAAGGGCTTTCAACTCCACTCCTCAGATGCATCGATGGCTCTGATTATGATTCTGTTTTAGTGGAAATTCATGGTGGACTCTGTGGAAATCATGTTAGGGGGCTATCTCTGGCTCAAAAAGCACTTTAGCAAGGTTTCTTCTAGCCAACTATGAAAAAAGACATGATCAACCTTATTTAACGATGTGACAAATGTCAGAAGTTTGCCAAAGTCCCTCAAGCTCCTCTAGACTACCTTTAACAGATGATCAGCCCTTGACCCTTTACAATATAGGGCATTGACTTGATCGGGCCTTTCCCTACAGGTCGAGAGAGTTGCAAGCATGCAGTGATAGCTGTTGATTACTTCTCCAAGTGGGCCGAAGTAAAAGAATTAGCTAAAATTTCTTCCTCCAAGATTGAAAAATTTGTTTGGAACAATATCATTTGTCAGTTCGGAGTCCCCCAGCAAATTGTAACTGATAATGAGACCTAGTTCACCAGTGAGCAGTTCGTTAAGTTTTGACACAACCTCAAGATTGTGAAGCGTTTTTTGGCAGTAGACCATCCCTAGGCCAAGGGATATGTTAAAATGGTAAGTAAGATCATTAAATAGATTTTAAAGATGAAATTAGAGGCTAGAAAGGGAGCATGGGTAAATAAGCTACCAAAAGTACTCTAGGCCTATAGGACTACTACTCACAGCACTATTGGAGAGACTCCATTCTTGAAGGTCTACGGGTTTGAAGTCATGATACTAGCAGAGTTTGAAGTGACTTCACACCGAAGGGTAACTTTCAACCCAGAGGATAACAACCAATTACTCACCACAAACCTCGACCTCGTTGAAGAGGTAAGAGATATAGCTTGTCTTAAGATCCCAGCTTATCAACAGTGGGTTATGAGGCATTATAATAGAAAGGTCCAAGCTTGTAGTTACAAAATGGGTGACCTCGTTTTACACCTTATCTTACTAGGAGCTCATAAACCTAGCGAAGGAATGTTAGGTCTAAATTAGGAAGGCCCATATGTAATAAAAGAGAATTTGGGTAATGGATCATACCACCTGGCAAGTGTAGATAGGGCTGAGTGCCCCCAAGCATGGAATGTCATGCATCTTTGACCATACTATCAATAAGGGTGAGCTTAGTCTTATAATTCTATACCATTCTTTAAATTTCAAATAAAGAGGTACAAAAATTCTTTTTTGATTCTATGTTTAAGATTTCTCTAATGTATTTCCTCAAAGTTAACCCTACTTATGCTCAACGAAAAAGCTACATTCTAAGATGACAGCCCAACCAGCTATCCTGGGAAGCTAAGAAGCTCGTGTTTTGTATACTACAGTCCTTGTTGGCAACATGATCTACTTAGAACTATTTAGCTTGCTAATCTAGCATTCAGGTCGACAGCTCATTTCATCATCTTAAAAAGATAAAAAAACCACCAGCTGATTTAACATCCTAGCACGAAATCAAAATTTGCTAGCAAAATATTTGAATGTTCAATTTAACAAAGAATTCGAAGGCAGAGTCAGAGCAAATGGCAGAATTAAAGAAATTTTCCTTAGAGTAAATAGTTCACATAAAGATCAACAGAGATATCTCAGTTACATACAACTAACATCTAAAAAAGTTTAGAAATACAAAGTATGAAGCAAAAATATGGAGGCACTATCTATAAAGAGGATGGAGGGTCTGGATAGGTCCTGATAAGTTAGGGGGTCAACAAAGGGTGTAGGAGAATTCTCTGTTATCTGCTCCTCAGGTCCTTTTGCGGCCTTTTCTTACATTAGCAAACTGCTCTCGGCTTAGACATTGTCCCGAGCAAAAAGATCACCAATGGTTTCAACCCTGGGGCTGAGGTTGCTTTCGTGTCCCTTATGAAGCCTTGAATGATCGCTTTAATCTCTCCACCAAAGAATGTGAAGTCAAAATCTGGATGTTTCTGCCATAAAGTATACATGAAGCTACTCATAATGTCAGAAATTGTAGCCTCTTTAGCTTACGCAATCATGTAAGAAATCTCCTTTTTGACCTAAGCAGTTTCCTCCTTAGCCTGAGCAATCCTTTTCGTAACTCACTTGACTTCCTCCTTAGCTCGTGCCGCCCTATCCTTGACATGAGCTGCCTTCTCTATAGAAACCTTTGTCCTCTTCTTGAGGACTTCAGCTCCCCTAGTTAGCACCACCAGTTCCTCTTTCCTTTATCTCAGCTCGTCAGTTACTTTATGAAGTCCCAAGGTTAAGCTAGTTGTCTCACGAGTCAAGGTTTCCTTGGCCCTCCTCCTCACAGTGTCAACAGTTTGCAGCTGGGCCTCTGTGTGCTCCAACTTCTTTCTCAGCTCCACTACCTCCTTAGTCATAGCAACCAAGTCACTTTGCAACTTGCCTTGTTCTTTTTCCTAAACTATGATCTCATCGCTAAATTTTATTATCTCTAATTCCCTTTGAAAGGATCATATAGGATTAGATCACCTGCCAAGGAATGAGAAAATCGAGGAAGAATGGTACTAACCAGTAGACAGTGGCAAGTAGTATGCTTAGCAAGGCACTACCGCGTATCTCCTCATGCTCCAGTGACTTCGTGTGGGTCCCCAGAATCTGATCCACATTCATGTGAAGAACATCATAGAATGCCAGTGCCTTTGGACCTAAGCCTTTAGACATTTTCCCTTGTGTGTCCCCGAACTCCTCTTCTAGGCTAACAACGATCTCTTTTCCCTTGCTGGTCCTTTGTTTTTTGGGAGGGGCTCGGCTAAAGACCCTTTTCCATGATCAGGAGACCTCGATGGCACTCTCTTTACCTTAGTCAGTCCTAACTGTGAAATAGGAATCAGTGTTAGTAAAGTCCTTTCTACGATCATCGAGGAGGAAGGAAGACCGACTTGAGTAGATGCTAGAATGGCAGCACTCCTTGACCTAGCTGTAAGAGGAGGTCTGATTAGATTAACTTTTCCCATGTTGCTTCACTCACTGAAATTGGCTGGATTGACCTCTCTTACTCTACAAGCTTTGATGTCTAGCGAGTTGTCGAGAAGCTCAGTATCAAAGGTAAAAGGGAGCTCTTGAGCCCGTAGATGCTCTTCGTCAAATTTCAAATCATTCTGAAAATCATCAAAAGTATCAAACTGATCGAGCACCTCAATCTCCTCTACATTTAACTCTGGTCTTTCTTTCCTAGCTCCATTTGCAAAGAACACAACAAAAATTTAGACTTGAAACAAAAGAAAAGATAAGATTAGCCTATGTCCTCCCAGCTCGCTTACTTGAATTTAGAACGAATGGAAAATTTTGAAGATGATGTAAAGATAGGCAAGAAACATAAAACCAATGGGTCTTATAATGAGCTACATTGGACTTCCCTTTAGTGTCCCATTGAGGTAAAACTATCTATATTTAGAAGGAAGGGTCGAAAAGAAGTAAATCCTTTCTCGCTGTCTGATGCTTTTAATATTATAAAGGTGGCAAAGGACCTTAGCTGAAGGGGGTGGAAAGCCATTTTCTAGATAGACCAGCACTAGGGAAGTCAAGCTGGAATATACATTGGGAGTTAGCTAGACAGGAGAGAGTTTTAACTCGTTCAAAAAATTGATTATGTAAGAGGGGACTGGGAACCTAAGACCTGTACTAAGGTGTTGGACACTGATAGCTATGAATTTCTAAGGAGGGTGAGTAGCATGATCGCCGTGAGATGGTGCTAAAATATGATAACCCTTTGGAAAAAAGTATGCCTTAGCAATTTCTCCGAGCTATCTTTTGACGTTGGAAGGATGATGTATGAAAGGGGAGTGAGCTACAGACCTCTCTGGTCTAGAACGAGCTATGAACTCACTTGCAACCTTGTTATTCTGAGAGGTCATGCCCCCAATGACACGGAGTGTCTCCCGCCTCTCTTCAAAAGACTTAATATTTTCATTGACTATTAGGTGACAGTGGCGTCTACGAAGTGGAGACATCTACATAAAAAGAAAAAAGAAATGATTAGGTCACTAGAGACAGATTGATCCCTAACCCTGAGCAATTCATCCTAAAAAGAAGGTCGTGACTGCCTCAAGTCACCAAGACCTAAACTCAAAATATAATGGGGGTTTCAACTATTGGGCTGATAAAGCCCAGAAAACTAGTTGAAAACTCAGTCACCACTAAAAACCCTAACATCTACCAATAAAACGAAGCAGACACAACTAAAGGAAAAACATGAAAATTTTTCAGCCAGCATTCTAGTTTTTTGTCAATAGCAAACAACCAAACTCACAAGGACCTCGAAATAGAAACTCAGAAATAACAAGCCAGGGATAGAAGGTTACCATGCTAAACAAAGAAAAAAAAAGTCCGAAGCATGAACAGAGTCGGTTCTCAGCAATCAAAACTTGATTTGATGGACTCAAAAAATTGGAACGGAGCTAAAGATTGAGGATGACAGTGAATGATAATAGAGTTGGTAGTAAAGGTGGAGAGGAAGAGTTTGTATATGTTAGATTTCAAATGACTAATTGAAGAGGAAAAAGGCTTTTTCCCCACTTTTATCATGCAAGGTCTGATTGTTAGATACAAGAGCTCTTCGATTAACCTGCGATTCAACGGCTCAGTGTATGCCAGTATTAAAGTCCTCACCAGCTTGGTAAAAACATTTGCTGAAGACAATAATCATTACATTGTTCATAGAAATCAAAGAGTCACAGATAAAACGAAACATGTCAAACTACCTGTTAGATTACAACCTATGAGCTACAGCTCTGGCTAATCTGTGACTAGCCTATCCAAAGGTGTAGCTTCCATACGACCTAATACTCGTAGCTTTCATGCGACCAATACCTTGTATTAACTCGGGTGCACCTAATCGCCCACTGTGCACCTGACCTTGTATTAGCTTGGGCACACCTAATCACCCTTGTAACCTCGTGTCAGTGCGTGTGCACTTAATCACCTACTATGCTCCCGATCTCACATTAGCTCAGGTGCACTTAATCACCCTCACGACCTTATACCAATACAGGTGCACTTAATCACCTACTGTGCTCCTGACCTTGTGTCAGCCTAGACCCACCTATTCGCCTGATGAGAATTTGAGCTGACATTAGCCAAGTGCTATTTGAGCACTCGTAGCACACTCATGTGCAACCAATGACTCTTAATTCTTGTATTACTTGATGGTCACAGCTCACATGTGACCTAAAGGTAGATACCAACTAAGACATTTATGATGCTTAAATCCATTCATCAAAGACAAATTAATGTAACCAATTGGTTGCTTAACGGTTATTTAACTACGGTGATTCGCTCGTGAAGGGCTTACACACCATCTCTTTGTTATAGATAAAGCATTCAATGTAACACTTGGAAAAGTAACAAAACTAAATATTTCATTAAGAACCTCTTTCAACAAGGTGGATTTGCATGAAGATTCAAATGTCTAAATTAAAGCAAGCCTACAGTTGATTGAAAAAGAGTTGAACTCTAGCAAGCTTACAACCATAATACATAGGAGGAACTACCCATAAGGGCCAAATCCTGTAAATAGTGAACAAGCCAAACTGCTCCAACTCTTCCTCACCCTTTTCCTGAGCTAACAGCTTATTCCCTCACTCAGGTGCCTGAAAGGTACTTAGAAATCCAAACAGTTTACTCAACTGAGCAAGAAGGCTGAAGAACCAACCAGATTGGCTTGCCATTCAACAAAACCAAAGAACAAAGGGAAGAAGCTGCATTGTCCTGCATGTCAAATGGAGAGGGAATGGAGGAATGTAACAAAACTTCCCTGGATCCTTAAAGAAGAATTGTCCATAGAAGCTTCCTATAACAAAACTTCCTAGGATCCTTAAAGAGGGACTATCTCAGCAAGACGTACACATGATACAAAACTCCACCAAAGATCCAAGCCATTGGAAACATGGGAGGGCTTAACTAAAACACCCATCAGATTACTTTGAGGAAAAAGAAGGGCTTTCCACCCCTTATATAGATCAGCCTGGTTTCACTGAAAAATCTAAAGAACATCTAGCTGTCCTTGATCAAATAGCCTAGAAGAAAACAGAATTGCCGCGCCAACAGCTATAAAGCATGAACAGTTAGAGGTATGACTTGGTACAGATGAAAGACTAAAAGTCAAAATGACAACACTCTGCAAACTATTAGCCAAGACTAGTGATGGAGTTTATCATAGAAGAAAACTCTTGAGTATCCTGTAGACTATGAATAAGGACTTCACTAGCAAGAAATAACTCCTAACTCACATAGCGAACTGAGAGTTGAAGGGCTGGTGCTATAGGTATTTTTTGGACTGAAGTGAAATGGGTAGACAAAGGCCTAATGGACCAGATGCAAGCAAAAGGGCTGACCCATTTTGGAGCCAGGTCACAGAAGCTAATAGAAAGATCGCCTATAGTGAGCTCAAAGCCTCCAACAGTTTGAGGTCTCAGCGAGCTTCTCCTCGGTGTAATTGAATATACCTAATGTCCGGTCAACAGTATGAAACACACTTCCAACTGGCTAATCAGCCTTTAAAGACTGATAATGATTTGTCTTGCATTTATTACTCAATGCCTAGCATTTATTACCTAATGCAACTGTAATCATAATTTTACAATGTAAAATTACAACTTGTAACCTTTCCTACTTCTATAAATAGGAGAGAAGGTCACCGTAATAGATATAGTAGAAAATACATGCAGAAACTCTGCAAAACTACTGAGAGAGCTGAGAGTGTTGTAACACTACCAAACTAAATAGTGAAACAACTACCATTAGTAAATACAGCTACCGTGGACATAGGGGTCATACTGGCTTTAGCCGAACCACGTTAAAACACTGTGTATTTATCTTGCTCCTCTTCTTCTTGCTTTTATGTTTTCTTCATACTTTCACTGTCTTTATAGCAGTTTGGGTTCCTGAATCCTTAGTTGTTTGATTACGAAAATCGATTGTTAACATAATTTTTGCTTACAAAAAAAAAAATAACCAACTTGGAGATTACTTAATAGGCCTAGTAACCATTTTAAGGCAACAAAGTTTGCTTAGCATTCTCAACAGGACTTATTGTCTTTGAACTCACAGCCATGGGGTTTAAGTCCTATGATGTGGTCTTTTGTTTTTTTTTTCTTGCACCAAATTGTCAAAAATTCATCTTTCTAATCGAATCCAATCATTAATTGATGCAAAAATTGTAGAAATGTTACTTTAATTTTCAATTTTCAAACTCCAATTTTCTAAGATTTTCTATTTCAAAACCAGTTGTGACTTTGAATTATTTTGTGCATCTTATATATTTATTCATTCTAGAGTTATTGCATAAATCAATTTCATAATTAATAGCTCAATCACACTAAATTTGGATGAACACAGTCACACAAATTGGTAAAGGAGATGCATGTAATCTTTGAGAGGTTATTATCAAATCCAACATCATCTAACAAAAGCAAGGGTATTTTTCTAAATAAGAATAAATTAAAATTATATAGTATAAACTTTTGGTAAATTGAAATTATAGAAACATATCTAAACAACCCTTGTTGCAGAGAATCATCTACATTTTAATAGCCATTTGCATATGGATTGTAGCTATCAAGTTCTTATTGAGTATGAAAATTTTACCATTAAATAAAATATAAACCATTTGTTATCTATGAACCTAATTAATTAGTATAATGCATTGATCACATATTGAATTCAATTTTTTTTAACCAAAACTCCAAAATTATTTAGATATCAAAGATAGATCAAAACATTCACCATGCCAAAAATATGCAGAAATTCACAATTAACTTATGCAATTAGATACAAGGAAGATATCATAAAAAATTTAACTATCTAACTAAGAAAGCTATGATATAAATTAGCATATCATAGCATAATAATTTGATGAACATTAACTTAATAGCCAATTATATAATTCAAGTAAAAAGATTCACATTTGATCAGCATATTACATAATTTTAACTAATTTTGATACCAATTGAAGGAAATTTTAAAGTTAATTGGATTGATAAAATCATGTGATAGCATGAAAAGATGCAGATTAAATTAAATAAAAAGATATTAGAATTATCTGAATTAAATAAATTTTTAGTTGGTATGAAGAATAGATAGAGATGAGATCACTCCCCCTAAAAACCATAATAGTTGGGAGAGAAAATTGATAGCACAATAATAGGAGTACAGAGAGAACACTTAATTAGGGTTTTAAGAGTATGGACCCATTTATATATAGGACAAATTGAGTAGGGTCCTACCCATTACAAAAACTAATCTAGTATCTAATGCAAGATATAATATCCAGTAGAATTCATATATATCACTTTTAATGCTCTTAATTATTTTGACATTATTTTAATAATTTATGAATTATGTAAGTGCAAATTTAAAGAAAATTCTATGAGAGATTGTAGGAATTATTTTATCATGATTTTCTTAAAATAAAATGGTTTTTCACACAAGAATTTTTCTTCCTTAAATTGATTGTTTACCATGATGAAGATAAACTCTTTATTTTGATTTTTAAAAGGAATATTGTCTACAGCACATAAAATACCATATTCTTTGTTCTTGGACAAAATTCATAGTAAACAAAACTTGTATCATTGGCAACTTCAAACCCTTTATTTAAGGTTAGTACTCAATTTTTTGTTTCGTATCTGTATGATTTTTTTTTTTGTTTTTAAATTCTTTTATTTTTAAATTTGGGACTTGATTCAACCTACTTAAAGTATTTTTTCCATAACTTTTAAAAATTGGATCCGGTTAAAGTCTTGAAACGTAAATGCATGATTGCTCAAAAACAGTGAACTGGATTAGTTTATTCCAATTTTTTTTATATAAAAAACTTATAAAATTTCACAAAATTTGAAGTGTAATGCTTTACAATTTCACATCAATTGAACTTTCATTTTTTTTTAATTATTTCTAACATAATTTTTTGATTTATCACTGATATTTTCATTACTTTTCTATTTATGTCATTAATTTGTGTTCTACTACTTTTTATTTCTACTATGAATCAAATTATTATAAATATATAATATAAGTACATATGTATATATATAACTCACATTTTTTAATTCAAAATCAATTTGACCAATAAATTAGTGGTTGAACCAATGAACTAGTATTCTGTCTTATTTTTAAAACTATGATTTTTTCTTGTACCGACAATGAGTTGTTTTAGATGTTATTTGCAGTATACATGAGTTCTTGAAAATTTTTATCATTTTATTAAATTTGGAAAAAATATTAACACTTCATTGACTATTTTTCTTTATTTTTTCCATATGTTTTAATTTAGACTATTTAATTTTATTTATTTGATCATATTTGCTTTTACTTAACATGATTTTAATTAATTAGTATACTTTTAGTAATAAAGTACATCACATTAAACACTATACAATAATTTTATGCATATTTCTTTTTCTTTAATACATGAATCTTCCTCTCATTTTCTTCTGCTTCTAAAATTAAAAAGGAATGTTCCTTTTTTTTTTTTAATTTCAAATCCCTCTTTCCTAGTTGAAAGTAAAATAAATAAATAAATAAATAAAGATTTCTTATAAATTTACTTTTTCTAAACATTAAGGAATAAACAGGGATAATGTATGATTCATTTTTTAACTTCACTTCAAAGCACATCAATCTCTATAAAAAAATATAAAAAAAAAACAGATCAAGGGAAAGAAATAGAGAAAAAAACCAAAATCATATAAAAGCAAAAAAAAAAAAAAAACAAATAGAAGTGTTCTACAGATTTAACCTTAGATAAAAAAAAAAAAAAAGGATTGATAAAGTTGAGGTTCCCTTGAAATGACAAATTTCTGCATTCCTTGGGTTCAACGGTGTTAGGTTGTTTGCTTTGCAGTTTGCCGTGGTCTTCCATTCTACCTATCTTAAACAATGAAAAGGTGAGGAAGAGAGAAAGCATTAACTCTGTTTGCTATGAGCTTTGTGTGAAACTACATGTCTCCATCGGAAGACCGGTGAAAAAAGGGTTAGCATGTGAGAGATTACCCATTGAAAGGAAGTAAAAAGAAAAAATGTTATTAGCAAGAAGAGGAAGGTGGACACCCTTAAATAGTGTTGACAGAACAGGATCAGATCTAACGGTTCAATCATCACTTGTTATATAATTTGGTTTGAGTCAATGTGAGCATCAAATCAATTGGGAAGAACTGATTAAAACTGGTAAAAATTGAGAAATTAGTTACATTTTTTTTTTACATTTACATTTCTTTATTTTTAGATTGAGTTAATTCAATGAACCTACATCTAATTAAGAACTAACAAAAGAAAAAAAATTGACTCTGAATTGATTAAAATCTCATTAATTAACTTAATTTTTTTATTTTTATATGAAATATGAGTTCATATTTATGATATATATTATATATTATTTAATTTTTTTTAATAAATTTATGTGAATTTATATTTATGATATTATTTGATTTAATTATTAATTTAATTAAATTAATCAATTAAATTATAATTTGATGACTTTTTTTTATTTATACTTTACGTGGTTGAAGAAAAGGAAAGGGAGAGAAAGGAAAGAAAAATAAAAGGAAAAGGAGAGGATTTTCTATTAATTGATTGAATAGAAATAGAGTGGAAATAAAATGTAATAAAAAATTTATTAAAAAATAAAAATAATAATATAAAATCATAAGATTATATAATACATGATTAAAATATATAAATATTATACTTAATTTATTATT
>JANHAO010004291.1:0-24487 GCA_026873985.1 Saraca asoca
AGAATTTTCTTTAATGTTCCCAATTGATACAAAACTTGAATATGTAATAATCATAGCTCAATTAAATCAGTTTAGACCCTAAGAATTTTAGTGAGAGGATAATTAAATGAGTAAAATATTTTGTTATTACTATGTTCATCAGGTGATGGGTCATAAGAGGAGTGTGAGTGAGAACATAGAGACATGATGTGGCTGGAAAAACCACAGACGGTACTAAATGAAAATCTCATTTCAAGTGCAGCTGATTGGCAGAGTGAGAAATGGTTGGGAAGTGACCTATAAACACAACAAAGTTAATAGCATATGGAAAAAGTGGTCGCGAGTACGCTCCAATGGTCATGTTAGTATACAAGTAGAGTTTTAATAGTATAGTGAAGATAATTTAAAGAGGAGATATCATATGTCTTGCATACAAATTATCGTGCTCTTGATTGAATAATGTGTGACCATGTGTCTTCAACGTATTGATAGCATCAACGAAATTCCTATTGAGTGGTTGCAATAGTCACATTATTTATGCATGCTTGGGTCATGCCTTTTGTCATGTGTCTATCGGGTGGTTGATATGTTAAGCTCTTGTTTGGTCAAGTTTTCTGAATAAGTTGATCGATCGAATGTTGTGAGTTGATCAATTTTAAACCTGACCCTATTCTTACTATAACCATTTCTTCAAATAATCTTAGTTGATCATTTGTGGCCGGTCATCTAAAAACTAATAACCAGTAAAGGCTATGTCAAAAATATAATATATAAAGGTTGCACTCGATCACTTATGAAGTGAGTTTCAAATTTGAAAAACTCATGGGTTTTACTCTGTTCACTCCAGCACTGAAACCAATTGTGGCAAAAGATATTTCTTCTACCACCCCCAAGGACTTTACCACTTTTTTTTAATATTTCAAAGCTCCATAATAAAAAAGAACAAGGAAGATTTTTTTTCTCCCATCTTGTGTATTAGAGATGAAGATTTTATCCGTTCTGATGTTCTAATTTAATTTGTTTTTCTTTTAGCAATTTATCTTGATTTTGAATTCACAATTTTGAGCTCTATTTTTCTATATATTTGTTGAATGGTGGGTTCTGGCTTATTTTGTAATGGCATCTTGAGCCTTTCCCCGTGCACAATAAGTGTTTGCTAAAATGCCTCACTTGCTCGTGATTGTGTGTTTTCTTTGCAAAAACAGCGGCTTGCTCTATTTCTTCATGTTTGTGGTCTGCTTAGAACTAAAATTTTGCTCCAATGGGCCGTATATTCAATAAGAGAGGATACTAAACTAATAGATGAATGGAATAATTTTCTAAAACTATTTTTTAATAATTTATAATATAATTCTTGCTTAATAGTAAGTAATTGAGTTAATAATTTATATTAAAATGATTTTAAAAATTTTATGATTTTATTATTAGATATAATATTCATGTTTTTTTAAAATACACATAGTCCAACCAAATTATATATTATTTACATTATACTCGTCCATAACATAAGTTCATGCTAGTTGTAATAAATTAAGTGATCCATAAAAGTTTTAAAGTTCTATAGTACTTAAATTCTTTCCCTTTCCACATTCGTAGCCCTATTTTTTTCAAAATTAATTTATTTCTTAATAATGCTTTTATTTATAAACATCATATTAGCATGATGAATTCGGTTGATTGTAAATTTGTAATTTGCATGATTCTTCATGTACAAGAGCAAGCCAAATATAAATACTTTATTGTTGTATTCGTTTGTTATTGTATTCATAGGAATTCTACTATTATGTATTATATATTCTTTAAATGTGAGTTATTGGAGTAAATTAAACACTAACAACAAAAAATACATCTTTCAATACTAACTAGATTAACAACCCTTGTTTCTTTAATTATCAGTCCTAAATTTGCTGGAAGCCATTTCTATATTCCCAAATTTCCTGACAGTCTTTGTGAATCCTTTAATTACTGATTTTGCTGGCTGTCACTGTGAATATCCTTTAATTAGTATAGGTGCTTCTTTCTCTGATTAATTTGAAAAAGCAAATAATTAAAGAGTGATACTGATACATTATAGGTGAGATTTTTATTGTATGTAAATTCTAGTCAAATTTAGGAAAAGGAACATAAATGATTGATGAGTGTGTAAGAAAACCTGAGAAGTCATTAAATTAATAATATAAAAAAAATTCATTGAGTTGATAAAAAGGAATAATCTAACAAATAACTTTCATGGTATTAGGAATGCAAACACTTACAATTACCTATTTTTAAGTGTTGATATGAATAGGGTCTGTTTGGCAGTTTATAAACAACTTATCAATTGTCACACAAGTACTTTTCGGGTCTATATAAGATGTTTGGTTCAGTTTATAGTAATAATTTAAAAAACATCCATAAATCAATTTGGGCTTACTTTAACAAGATACTCTGGAAGCTTACAAAAAAATAAATAAATAAATAAATTGGTGTGGAAGCTCATTGGAGCTTAGGCAATAGATGGTTACGAATTTTCTTGACCAAAAGATCCTCAATAAAAATTCAAAATTTCAACCCTTACCGAATGTCTTCTAACAACATCATCCATTTCTTGATTATTGAGGTGGATTTAAAGTTAGCCAAATGGAGCGTGGATGCTTCCTTCAAATTCCAATTCTATATTTTTTCTTTGTATCATTTAATCTTGAGTACATTCCATTTGGCAGAGGCCCGTATTCAGATTTAATTACTTGAACAATTAAATCTCAAATTTTTTATTAATAATTATTTATATCATATTATTCTTTTTTTATATTTATATGCATGACAAAATTTTAATTATAGTAATATTACTTTATATATATATTACCATGAAATTTTCGGATAATAACAGGTGCTTATTTATCTAAAAATAGTTTATTAAGCCACATCCTTTTCCATAACTTTCAATTTATGAATTCTTTTATATATATGCATCTAAATATTAACAATATTTTGAAAGCATTTTTTCTATTATGTATCATCAATACAAATTATCTTATTCGACATTTCCTTATTGTTTACGCTCTTATATAAGTTATTTATCAAAATTGTACTATATTGTGATCATATTTGTAACCCCATCTAAAAAGGAGAAAACATCTATTTTAATTATTTATTAATTTGATTTGCATCAATTTATTTTTTTATAAAAAAGTTTAGTATTAATTTAATATTTGATTTATTTGATTACCCACAATTAAACATTTTTATTAGTTTATCATTTGGATCCTTAATAAAATTGCTAATAAAAATTAATTTGCTTTTATTATAATATTACAATACTAATATAGTCATGTATTCATCTCTCACTCAAATAAATCAGTTATGTTAAAAACTTCGTTAATTGTTATAATAAGGAATTGATAGCGGAATTTGATCGGGTTTAAGTAAATAACTAATGGATTAAATGTTGTAAGACAAGGTAATCCAAGAGAGAGTGAGTTCGGTATTTTCAAAGTTTTCATAATTTTTAGAATTTATTTTAAAAAACTCTTAATTTTAGAAAATCATAGAATGATTTTAATTCAACAACTTAAGTAAATTTCAATGAAAATATTTACACATAAAATATAACAATTTAAATACTTGTGCAAACTAATTTATTGAATTATGCATAGATAAGACATCAAAAAAATACATGCATAAAAGATTATATAATTTTTTTATATTTTGTGTAATTTTTTTGTTAAAAGCCGTAATTTTTACATAAAAATGATAAAACCTTGAACAATAGAGTTATAAATTTTTGTGTAATTGTTATATATAAAATCCATACACACTGATAATTTTTTTTGTAAAAAATATTAAATTTTATATGAAAAGTTATTACTTTTTTAACTTTTAAACTTTAATAAAATATCATAAAATTTTTAAATATGTGCCAAAGCATTACCCAAAAAAGATTGTAGAAAACAAGAAAAGGGAAAAGGAAGAATAATTAAGAAATGATTTTCACACCCAATATTTGAATGTTTAAGAAACCCTCAAAAATCACTCAAATTGAATAAATAAAAAAAATTAAGTATCAAAAGGTGTTGAATGATTATAAACATAAACTTTCATTTTTCTTTGACCTTAATTAAAACTTTAGAATAAAAGAGGAATATGACATAATCTTTTTGACACAGTTTGTTTTGTTGATTTTCTCCCACCTTAATTAAAACTTTAAATAAAAGAGGATTATAACGTAACCTTTTGTTATATGTGAAATCCGAAACGTCCTTAATGGGCTAGCAAGTAGCCCAAGTGCGGCAAGAATTCAGTTTGCAGGATGCTTAAAACACTAAAATACAACTCGTGCTGCTAGCGACCTCATTTGCTTGAGCTTGCCCCAACGAGAATGAGTTCGGCCTCGCTAGCTCGAAGACAACAGCTCCCCCAGACAAAGGATTTGGCTTGTGAGGTGTGATTAGTAGCCCGAGAGCTCGTTATGTAGGAGATCAGCATATGTATTACCCAACAGACACATGGGGCCTATTAGCAAGATGCAATCTGTAGAAGCTGACTTATAGGATTTAGTATATCCATTCTGTCTTGTATATTAAATGTTTGATATAATATATTTATTGTATGTAAAATTACAATTGTAACCTCCTCTCTTTTATAAATAGAAGGAAGAAAATGAATGTTAGAGACAGAAGCTACCATATTGAAATTCTATAAAAATATTTTCATATCAATAATTATCATGGATGTAGGGTTTAGTTTTGTTCGGATTTGACCGAACCACGTTAAAAGCTCTATGTTCTCTGCTACTCTTCCTCTTCTTCTTGCATTTTGTATTCATTTATTACCTTAGAACTAGATTATAGTTGTAGATTCGAAAAGAATCCTTTATTGGTTGGAGTTTGGCCTAGAACTAAAATCCACCGTTAACATTTTGGTGCTGTCTGTGGAGAGCTTACTTGTCCTCTGGTTTGTTTTCTGCTATAATGGCCAAGGAAAGAGTCACTAGAGCTTTAAATGCACTGCTTAATCCTTTAGAAGGTCATGTGTCTACGACAGATTCTTCCACTGCTCTTTTCATTGGCGTTACTACTGGCTTGCCCCCAGCCAGTTCTGTTCAACCCACTGTCGTTGCTAATGGCATCGATAGAGTGTAGACTTGGCTCCAACGCCAAGAAAAATTGGAATATATGATGAGAGAATTGACTAGAACGGTTACGATGCTAGCACAAAGTATGTAGAAGTAGGTTAAAGTTGCTACACCCGTGAATGTTCACCAACAATAGCAAGTTGGACGTTCGGGCAACACCGATTAAGAAAATTCTCTAGCTTGTTGCTCATAAGAGCAAGCCCTAGGTCGTAGCTCTCGCGACCATGAAGACTAAAGAGTCCAACAATCTTTCAGCTAACAATCTGGGGCACGAGACCTGTTGGTTGAAGAGTTATTCCAAAAAATGATCCAACTGGAGGAACACCTTCGAGCTCCAAATGATTGAGCTTACTACAAAGAAAGGTCGCCACTCTCTGGGGAGATTGAGACTTGGGCCTTCCCCCTTAAGTTCGAGGTCCAAGTGATTCTGTTGTACAATGGGGACTCTGATTCGTATGACTATCTAGATGTGTTCAATATTCAGATGAACCTATAAATGGTCGATCATCTGGTCAAATGTCAAGTATTCTAGGCTACGTTGGGAGGTGTGCCTCGAGCTTGGTTCAGAAGCCTCTCAGCTTGCTCGATCTATAGTTAAGAAGATTGCCAACAAAAGTTTTATCAGCCAGTACTAAGTGCTAAAGAGACAGCTCATTCCCCCTTGTCATCTCGCCATGATCTTTCAGTGCAAGCATGAGTCATTAAACGACTATATTGTCAGGTTCAGGCTAGAAGCCAATTTAGTGGAGAATCCATCTGAAGAAACCATGCTAGCAACAATCTTCGTAGGACTCCGCAAAGATAGAAAGTTATACAAAAACTTGTACAAGTCCCCGGTGAAGGACCTTACCGAGTTTATGAATGAGCTGCCAAACAGATTAAGTAAGAAAAGACTTTTGGCTTAGAAAAGTCTGACAAGAAGGATGAGAAAGTTAGTTCCTCCCATAGTAAGAAGAGGGGCAATGTAGACCAGGGTGATCACTCTATTAAGCGAACCACAAGGAAGCGTAAAAGGCCCAAAGGTGAGCGGCCCTATCATTTAGATTGCCATGAGTAATATAGCATCCTATCAGACTTCCAAGATAGGATTTTTGTGGTAGAAAGGGACAAGGAAGACTTCGGAAGGCCTAGACCTTTGAAGACCCCATTTAAGCAAAGAAATAGGGATGAGTTTAGTGCCTATCATAATGAAGTTGGACCTGGCACCTTAAACTATCAGGCCCTTAGAGATGTAATAGAAGACCTTATCAAAAGAGGCCGACTGAGAAAGTATGTTGTACGGCCTGCGGGGTAGCAATCTCAGCATCCAAAAGTCGGGGGGCTTGGTCAGAAATATACATTGACAATGTATATTAAAAATTAAGAGTTAATGTAAATACTTTCCTTTGTCTCTGTTGAAAGCTATTTGTCGATTAGTTTGGTGTTGATTATCTTCACTTCTCTTTGATCTGCTTCTTGCCATCAATGTTCGCAATTTTCGCAACTCGTATGTGGTTAACTCTTTCAAATCTTTCGAGTGACTTTGTGCTAATCATAGGCTCTGGTCTGACTGAAGCCCTCCGGAGCTCATTTCGAAGATGAACTGACGAAGTTGCCAGCTTTCTAAGCTAAGGCCCTCAGAGCTCATTCCAAAGATGAACTAACGAAGTTGCCAGCTTCCTAAGTGAGGCCCCCCAGAGCTCACTTTGGAGATGAATTAACAAATTGCTAGCATAGCTACATGCTTGCTGAGGCACCGGGGCTCATTCCAAAATAATTGCCAGCACAGTTGTGTGCTTGCTGAGGCATTGGGGCTCATCCCATAACAATTGCTAGCTTAGCTGCGTGCTTGCTGAGGCATCGGGGCTCATCTCGGAATAATTGCCAGCGTAGTTGCGTGCTCACTGAGGTACCGAGGCTCATCGCAAAATAATTGCCAGTATAGTTGCGTGCTCACTGAGGCGTCGAGGCTCATCTAGAACAATTACCAGCGTAGCTACATGCTCACTGAGGCATGGAGACACTCAAAATAAACTCACAATGCTAATGTAGCCGTGTGCTCACTAAAGCGTAAAAATTAACTTGATTATTTGCCTAAGGTAACAAGACTGCTATGTTTACAGTTCTCATGCAACCTGATGTTCATAGCTCTCGTGTGACTTTCTGATTATGCACAGACAGTTCTTATGTGATTTGCTTAGACAATACTTATCTGCAAGATGTTTCACTCTTGCTTATTGCTCATAAGGGAGTTTGGTCGATTGGTTATTTGAGCATTTTATCGTGAACCACAAAAGTTTGCATATTGTCTATGGGATGCAAAAAGTTAAGAACATTGCTTAGAAATCACAAAAGAAAGTTTTATTCACTAAAAAGCCTCAACGAGGTAAGATTACATCAGAAAACTCAGATTACAAATCAGAAAGAGTCAAAAAACAAGTTAGAGGGAGGCTACAGCTAGCTCCTTCTGGAAAAATGATTGCCGCACAGGAAGAAAACTCCCACCAATCAGTGGGCCAGCCACTAAGAGGCGAGCTAGCTCACGAGCTTGCTTAAGACCCTTCTTCCAGCACCTTCCTCAATAGCAAGCTCTTCCTCAACTTGATTCTTGCCAGCTGAAGATGGAACGAGCATAGTTGCTCCTTATTCTTCTCAGCCACAACTCCTCTTCTGATTTGCAAAGAGAGCAACTCAAGAAGTGATAGGAGCTCGATCGACGGGGGAAAAACCTCACGATGAAGCTGAGAGGACATAATTCGAGATCCATATGAGATCTTTCCATGTGACCAGAGAACTTGTGTCTTCGAAACTTCTTATACAGTAGGCCATACACACCACGGTGGAAAGACAAAATGCTGGAAGTAAAGGAGGTTTATCTGGGATATTCATGGTTTGCTCGGTGAAAAAAAGAGACTTCTTCTGCCTTAAATAGAGCCAGGCTCGGTCTCACCGAAGTGTCCAGATGAATCTCCTAACCACTTTCATTTATTATCTTGCAAAAGAACGAGGTTAACTCACCAATGATCATGAGGCACGTGCCACGGGAAGTATGGCCTCGAGCAGATAAAATGATAGATTTGATGAAGACTTTGATTGAACTATCTTCGAAAAGTTTCAACTTCCAGCCCGCAAAGCGAGCTGAGAATTAGGGAGCTTATGTTATATGTGAAATCTAGAATGTCCTTAATGACTTGGCAAGTGGCCTAAGTGCAACAAGAATTCAACTTGCAAGACACTCAGAGCGTTAAGATATAGCTTGCACCGTTAGCGACCTCCTTTGCTCGAGCTCACCCTAACGAGAACGAGCTCGGCCTCGCTACCTCGAAGACAGCAGCTCTCCTAGACCAAAGGATCTGGTCTGCAAGGCGCGACCAGTAGCCCAGGAGCTCGTTAAGTAGGAGACCAACATATGTATTGCCAAGTAGACATATGGGGCCCACTTGGATGATGCAATCTGTAGAAGTTGACTTACAGGATTTAGTCTGTCCATTCTGTCCTGTATATTAAATGTTTGATGTAATAGATTTACTGCATATAAAATTACAATTGTAACCTCCTTTCTTCTATAAATAGAAGGAAGGAGATGAATGTTAGAGACGGAAGCTGTCATATTAAAACTCTGTAAAAATACTTTTAGATCAATACATTATCATGGATGTAGGGTCTGGTTCTGTCCAGATTTGACCAAAACACATTAAAAGCTCTGTGTTTTCTATTGCTCTTCCTCTTCTTCTTGCATTCTGTATTCTTTTATTGCCTTAGAACCATATTATAGTTTAAGATTCAAAAAGAATTCTTTGATGACTGGAATTTGGTTCAAAACCAAAATCCACAATCAACATCTTTTAGACTTATTTATTTTATCGGAATATAAGTTTTTTTAGAAAAATCTTATTTATTTATTTTAAGTTATAGACTTTTGTATTATTTATCTATTTTTTGATTAAAAAATTAATATATGATATTATGATTTTAGGGAAAATAATTTCACCTTTAAAATAGAGGACATTATTTTTTGTTATATTTTTAATATTTAATATTGACAAATAAAATATCTTTTATTTTAATATTTTATATCTATAGATAGAAATAATAGAATTATTTATAGGAAAGATGTTATCTTTAAAACAAACGGAATTCTTTTTTTTTTTAATTACTTTTCCTTCATTTCCGCGGGAGTAGAGCCTTCCTCTGTCAAGTCCATCAGTCTTTGTGTTTCCACTTCCCAGTTGTGCAAGACTTTTTCAATCAACCAAATCCTTTGATTAATTTAAACAGAAGATTAATTTCACGGGGAGATCAAACTTTTAAAAAGTGATTAAGTGTTTTTATTATTTGATTATTTTTAATTTTTTAATTGTTAAAATAATTGAATCAAATAAAATATAATTTTTAATAAAAATAATTTAATAATAAAATATATTCAACCCTCTACAAACTTAAACTCTTCACAGAATTGATCTCATAATACGATTTTGCTTCCGCCAATATTATCACTTTTACTTGCTCTTTGGTATGTCACCTGATAATATAGTCAATTCCAAGAAAGAAAAAAAAAAAAAGGTAGTGCCACAGCAGAAAATTTCTATCCTGACCCCAAAGATTATACACGAGTTTATAAAATAAGTAAATATAATAAAATAAAAAATATTACCATTTATTTATTTATTTATAATTTGATCCAAATTTATTTTACTCATATCTAAAAAAGCATTCAAGTTCATTCATACATGGTTTCATTTATTAATATTTTACTTATCCATATAATTTTTCATAAAATATAAATAATATATATATATATCTTTTTGTCACGGATAGATAACTTTCTAGTTGAAACTGTGTGACATGTGTCGTAAACTCTTTACCAACATCCTGACTTTCTAATAAATTTGAGTCACATTTTCGTAATCAAAATCTTATATGCAACATGCTCACAAATAAACATGAGCGTTTAGTTGAAACATTCTGACATATGGAGTCTCAAAGAATATGCAATATAAGAAGTCTTTAGCATATATCAAGAAGGGATTTTTTTAAATAAGAAGAGGGGTAATTCTATTTTATTAATATATATCTTATTATATAATTTTGAATGTATAGGGGATGTCTCTAAATTACTATACTTTGATTAATAATCTGTGTCATAATACCCATCCAAATCACTAGATACATCCCTTTAAAGAACATTTAAAGTTAAAGTGTTAATAACATACATAAACATACTTTTTTCAAGTTGAAATAAAGATTTTTCTTCTATCTCGAAAAGGTTCTAATACATCATGGATGCAAAAATAAAAAATATAAGAATCATAATTATGCATTTTTCTATTATTACTAGACAAACGATTTATAATAAAATGATACAAATATCCAAGATGAAAAAAATATAGAAAAATAATATATAAATATATTTACTTTCACATATATACTACAAGGCCTTCTCTTCATATTTAATTTTCTCATCAAAATTTGTCCAAAATCAAGAATATTTATCTATCAAATTGATTTATAAGACTAACTTATGACATTATATTGGATATTCTTCTTTCCCATTAAAGACAAATTGAAACTGCATTTCTTCGTTTTTATTATAGCCTCCTCCCCATTCACATTTATTTGAGTTTTCTTTTATATAGGAGAAAATTAGAAAGAAATGGAAAAAATGAAAAAAAAAAAAAAAACCTTCAATTTGACTTTAACAGAGGAAGCAGAGCATCATGTGCGTGAGGCATGTGTTTTTGTTTGCTTTCTGACAGGAAAAGTAATCACAAGCAAAATAAAAATGTGTTAATTTTTAATACTTAAATTAGAAGGAATAAAATAATATTTCAAGTTGAATCACACGTGAATAAATTATATATATTTTTTAAAAATAATTTTTCAATGAACATGATTAAATAGGTAATTTTATACAATTTGATAATAAATTATTGATAATATTATTATAATCTTATACTATTACAATTGTAGATTAAAAATTGAATAGTGTTATATCTTCTCATTACATTAGGTTGTTCTATATTATCTTGTTCTCTTATCTTATGAAGAAAATTAATTTAATTTTTTAGATTTAATGAAATTTTGTGAATCTTTGATATGGTTTAAATTATTCAAACATCCTTTAAAGAATTAAAAAATATTAAATTTAAATTTCTGTTAATAAAATGATATTAATAGATGATTAAGAGATTCAAATTAAATAATATATAATAACATGAATATTTTATGATTAAATATATGTTTTAATTAAAGTTAAACTTTTAAAATATGATTATAAAAAAAAGTCAATTAAGTGTAATATTTTTTTATTATTTTTCAATGATAATTTTTATAGATTTTAAAAGTAAGAAATCAATATAGATTTTTAAACTAAATTGTAAATTCATATAATTTTATCAAATCTCAAACAAACTTAAACTTTCTCTGTCTTAAGCATCTCCAATGGTGCAACCCATTGGAATGCTTAACTTTACTTTTTGCTGTCATGTCATCACTTTTTTATATAAAATATTATTTTATATTTAAGAACCAGTTGCTTGTATAAGCAACTGGTTCTTACATGTGGCATCCACTTCATTTAAGAACCATCTAAGAACTCCCACCGGAGATGGTCTAATATCTTGCGAGATTGCCCAGACGAGGCTTGTAGCCTAACCCATATGAGAAAGAGTGCGTATTGAGGGAAATTTCAACTCATGCTGACATATGAAACATACTGTAGCTGCGAACAATTTCAAACTATCGCCGAATTCTCGTTACGGGCTAAGTCAATTAAGCTTCATTTTGTAAAAAAAGTCAAAGAGATGGAGTTTTAAGCAAAGTCCTTTTTTAAGATTTAATGTGATTAGTGACAGATGCAGGATTTCAAGGTGTGAGGGAAAAACAAAATTATATAAATAAAATAGTTCAATATATTTATAAAAGCAATATTTAAAATAAAATTATATGAATATTATTCATGAAAGATTCAAAATTAGTAAAATATATGATATGTTAAAATTGACATAATATATAAGTAAAATTAAAATTAATACAACAAATAAGAATAAGTTCAAAATTAGTAAATAGTATAAATATATATTAAAAATAATAAGTTTAAGTATAAATAATATAGTGATTTATAAAACTTACAATGTTACTAGAATTAATTCAAGAGAAAACACACATCCATAAAAACAGGTTCCCTAGCCTTTGAAATATGTCACTAATTTTTGGTTTAAAATCATAAAAAAATCAGAATTCAATTTATTTAAGTTGAATTAAGTGTAAATTATTCATGATTTTAATTGTAAATAAATTAAGTTTTAATTCTTTTCTGGTTGATATAAGGGATAAAAATATCAGTTTGTAGTAATATTGTTTACCAAACTAAACCAAAGACAATCCATTATTCACAAAATTTTATTTATTTATTTATTAGCTTGGAAGGATCACAAATACACAAAAGCAGAAGAAAAAACACTCTCTAGCTGTACGTGGCAGGCCATGGTGACCAGACAAACATCCAAGTGGAGCACTATTTTTTCTTTTCCTTTTTCATTTTTTTAACTTCATTCAGCAAACAACTCTAGCCGGCACTTGCTTTAACGATGTAAGAGTATATTTGATTTATGAAATATTTTATTTTTAGAAATATTTTATTTTTAAAAATTTTTTATATGTAGAAATATTTCTTTTCCATTCTCCTAGGTGAAAATAAATTTTTTATTTTTTTTTCATAAATTTTTTTTTCTGAACATCTTTTATATCTAAGAATAATTTTTTTATCTCTTGTATCAAACTTGAAAAATTTTTATTCCCACATCACTTTCGTAGAAATAAAAAAATATAACTGATACCAAATACACTCTAAGATTTGTACAAAAATAAAACGAACAAGGGGAAAGGAAAATATAAAAGTGAAGAGTTACTTAAAAAAATTATTGAAAATAAAAAGTAATCTACAACTCTCTCTATATATATTATATTCATTTTAATTTTTTTTTTCAAGTTTCCTAACATACCAATGGTTTTAGTTTGTAATCTGTAACATACATGAAGTGGTTTTAAGAGTTTCTTGGTCAGTTAGTTCATGCATTTTTTTTAAGGTTTAATTACAAGTATGATGCTTCTGAAATACAGTTTTATCACATTTAGTATGCATTAAATTATATAATATTCTATTTTATTTTCTTTAATATATAAATTAAATTAAATCATGTTCAAATTGGTAATTTTTAACAAGTTAAATATGAACAACTTTAGTTGGCATATAGAGATTCAACAAAATTCCTAATTGGTATCACTGGAAGGAAGCTTAGGATGTGTTTGAAAATACTTTCGGCTCTTAATTGAATAAATTTAAATTTAAAATTAGATTTTATTCATTTAATTTATTTATACTATATATCAAATTAAATGAAAATTTAATAAATCTGTTTAGCAGTAATTGCCTAATTGAATGCATTCAACATCTATTTCTATTTTAATGAGATTTTGTTGGAAAAATATATTAAATGATATTTTTTTGCTTTGAATTTATTAAGTATACAATGCATATAATTTTTAAAATTATAATCAAGGATAATATTGAAATGATAAAAAAATTTAATAGTTTATAATAAAAATTTTAAATTATTAATTAAACTCAGTACTTAAAGTAAGATATTATTCAAACATTATAAGTTTAATACTTATATATTTAGGATTTAAAATTTAATATTTATTTTCAATGTTAAAAGTTTTAGTGTTATCAAACATATCTTTAGTTAGTTAAGTGATGCCAATAACCTAATAAGGGATATATTTGTACCATAGGTGAGTATGTATTTTCCGACACAGAAATATAGAGTGTTTTACTATTTTTTCTCTCATTAAAGTCTTAAAGCTTCGCGTATTAATTAGAATTTTTGTCTTTAATTTAATAGAAAATTAAGAATTTGGGCTTTATTTTTTTTAATTTGTATATTAGATGTATTAAATGAAATATTATATTTAAGAAACACTAAATGGAATCAATTTATGTAGTATGAAAACAAATTTGTAATTAAGCATTTTTTTTTATCGCCCTTTGGCTAGATGGCATGATTTTGCAGGTTCATGCCAATTATGTTGAATATTATGGTCTATAGATTAAATAAGATAAAGATTTTTAATTACTAATATGATACTTGCTTATTAATTAACTAATATCATATTGATGATACGTACGTACATCATGTGATTGCCTATAGCCCCCCTTTCTCCTAGTCTCCCGTTGACCGTCAGGCTGGTCCTACACAGATGTGTCATTTGATAAATTGCTTGATACACAATTATGGATGAAGCTATTCTCACTCATATATCTTTACTAATTTTTTAAATATATTCTTGTTTAAGTGATTCTAAATTATAATTATTTCACCCTAATCATTTATTTACATTTTTAATCACTCCCATGGACTTATTTTTTATTGTTGAAAATTAATGTGTGTATATATAGTATTTTTGGTATTAAAAAAAAGAACAACAAATGATAGTACATCCAAAGAAACCAGCAATTTCTCTAGCTAAAACATATTGAAGATGACCACCCCATAAATAAATTACTGTTTAAAGTTAATAAATTTTACATGTGACCTTATATTATTAAATTTTGGTTAAATATACTATACTCCTTTAAATTATGTTTTGATGTCAACTTATTCTATAAGTTAAATAAAACTATTAGCAGAAAATGTTATTCATAACGAAATCCAAGGATCAAAGTTTGACCCTCCTATATAAATCAATGATTGGCTCTTCTATTAGTGAAGTAAAAAACTCTTGCAACTCTTTAGGTTTTGCTAGAGGGCTGAAAACAATGGGTTGGATTGAATTTCAATGACAAATTGAGAAAAATTTGGTGGAACTTTACTTTTTAAAGAATATGAAATTCTTCGACAAATTTAATGAAACAATGACCTGAAAAAAAATATAATTTTGTGATTGTTTTAATTTTTTTAATATTATTTAAGGTAGTTGGTATTCTTCTGATTTTTTTTGGTTAAGATTTCATAATTTTTTTTTCTTTTCGATTCTTTTCCTTTATTTTAGATTAAATTATTGCAATTTGCCTCTGATTGAAATAACTAAAAGAACAAGGTCTATTGCTTGAATATTTGTTGAATAGATAAAGTCATACATGTAACATGTTTACAATATCGATGATTGCTAGAAGTGTTAAAGCACCCAATTACCTTTCTTCAAACTTCGGAGTGGGTCTTTTTTTTTTTCTTTTTTTCTTTTTCACAGAATCTGAAGTTCAAGTAGTTAATTATGGGCATTTTAGCTTCAAAATTTTTAGAGCTGACTCATAAACTATTTTCTATTGTTTTTAAATAAAACAATCTAATTAAACTATATTATCATGACATAATATAGAATGTGAATAAGTAAAATAAAATAAACATACAAATTTACATACATTTGTGATCCATAATATGATGTTGATTATGATGACAGGTTCACTTCTCCTGTAACTTAACCATCATTGAAAGGGAGTTCATATTTTACAGACTAATGGGACGAATGCGATAAGACTAGAGTTTTAGAAGTAGGGACCCATTTTATAAAATGTTATTTAGGTAATAATCTAATCTATCGCCGAAAAATACCTAATATATCATTCGGGCTTAAGTATCATTATAAAACCCAACTTTAATATGACGAATGGGTTAACAATACCTTGACATTTATAAAATAAAATTTTGAATTATGTTAGATCCAAAATGAACAATTCTAGCAATTTCACATTTGGATCACATAATTCAAATATTGTGGCCACTTTAAGTAATGGCAAAGTAATTATGTTACTATTATACCCATAGGTCTAAATTGAGATCATAAGCATCCAATCATATATAACATTATATCTAATAGGGTTATTAACATCATACACATTGTACACTTACATCTTGCTGACCAAAATTTAATGTAAGATGTGCATAATAAGATTTACATAATGGAAAACATGCCTATATGTAAATCTTTATACAATGGTCCTAGCATCCACCCAAAATGCAGAGAATCAATATTCTAAATACAATAGTGAGACAGGGTCTAAATATCTCCAATAACATGCCATAACTAGAAAATGTACACAAACAACAATATATGACAATATCATGAATATTTTATTGACACGTATTTCAAGATAAACAATAATATTAATGTAAGTACATCAAATACAACACTCTCACTATCCCAAAACATTACAAGACTTAGCTAAACCCATATTAGTTATATGATCATGATGCATTTCAACTACTAAGCCTTCGGATAATGGATCCATGAGCATACAATCCGTGGATACATGTTCAATATTAGTAATATGCTCACATATTTTCCCTCTCACAAACTGATATTTAGTATTAAAATATTTGTTCGGACTGAACTTTTAATATTCAAAGAGAAGTTAACAACATCATTGTCATAATAAATGATTAAAGGCCTTGAAATACTCTTAACAATATTAAAACCAGTAATGAAACTCTTTAACCACACAGCTTCATAAGTAGCTTCATAATATATGACATACTTTGCTTCTATAGTACTGGAGGTTGTTGTAAGTAACTACTTGATACTTTTCCACGACACAACTTCTCCTACCATCATAAAGATGTATCTAAATGTCAATTTATGGTTATCTAGAAAACCAACAAAATTAGAGTTTTAGTAGCCTGTAATCAAGAGATCTTCAGATCTCCTATAGATTGGCATGTAATATTTTGTACCTTATAGGTATCTCATTACTCTTTTAACAATAATTCAATGTTTCTGACCAGGATTGCTCAGGTATTTCCTTAGTACACTAACAAAATAAGCTATATTAACATGTATATACACCTAAGCATACATCAGGCTACTTATGATGAACACATATGAGAAGTTTTTCATTTTTTCTCTTTCTTCATCACTTTCAGGACACCAAGCGTTTGACAAGATCTCACCTTTTTAAATAGGTGTAGAAACTTGAGAGCATATTGACATGTTGAACTTAATGTATGACCCAAGAGACAAGCCAAGTATACCCTGGGATCTGTCATGATGAATCTCTATGCCTAATACAAAAGAGGCATTCCAAATATCTTCATCTCAAAATGCTTTAACATTTATTTTATCTTAAACAATATGGTCATATCATTACTTGCAAGGAGAATATCATTAACATATAGTACTAGGATCACAAAATTGCCTACACTTATTGTTATATAGATGCATTGGTTTGCATCATTCTCCTTGATCTAAAGAGAAGTCATTATCTCATCAACTTGAGATGCCATAGTTTAAACACTTGCTTTAAACTATATATAGATCTATTTAGTTTACACATCATGTATTCTTTGCCCTTCTCTTGGAGATCATCTGGGTGGTTCATGTATATAGTTTATGATAGGTCATTATTTAGGAAGGCTTTTTTCACTTCCATTTATTGTTGTTCCAAGTTAAAATGAGCTACCATCACTATAATAACTTGGAATGAGTCCTTAGTTGAGAGTAGCTAGAAAGTTTCTTTATAATCTATGCCTTTTTTTTTTTGAGTGTAGCCTTTTGCTATGAGTTTAGCTTTGTATCTCTTAATCTCACATTAAGCATCCTGTTTGGTCTTAAAGACCTATTTGCATTCAATTGGGTTATAATCAACAAGTAATTCAACTAGATTTCACACTTGATTTTTATGCATTGGGCCTAATTTATCCTTCATCGGATTGATCCATTATGAACAATTAGGACCAGAAATAGCATGTGAAAATGTAGTGGGATGAATATCTTTGCTAACATTAAACTCATGCTCCTGTAGGTAAACTAGATAACTATTAGAAATTATTAGTCTGCAAACTCTTTAGAACCTTTTCAAGGGAATTTCCTCAACTATTTCCTTTAGCTCTACATCTTCTGCTATTGGTTGCACTAGATCAACTTGTAGGATAACAAAAGATGACTTAGTAAGCTATGGTTTTAGTGGAATTACAACATTTTCTTCTTTGAAAGTCGTGATACATGGTATTTGAATCCCACTATCTAACTTATCCTCAAAATAAATGGCTTTGCATAATTCAACAACTTTGATAGAATGAGTTAAGTAGTAGAACCTACGACCTCTCAAGCCACTGCAATAGCTAATAAAGTATCTAGTATTGGTCTTTGAATCAAGTTTCTTCATGAAGGGAATATAAGGCTTTGCATTACTTTTACAACCCAAAATGCAAAAATGCCTTAAACTAGGCCTTTTACAAATCAACAACTCATGACAGGTTTTGGGTATTGATTTGTTTGGAACTTAATTCAAAATATACATAGTACTCTTCAAGGCATCACCTCACAAGAACTCTAGCAACACTAAATGAGCTAACATGCATCTTACCATGTCTATGACTGTCTAGTTTCTTCTTTCTACAATACCATTCTATTTTGGTGTCCCAAGTGTAGTGTAACTGGCTTCACTCCCACACTCTTGTAGGTACTTGGTAAAAGGACAAAGGTTTCTTCCTATCTCAATATACCTGCCATAATACTCACCACCTCTGTCAAAGTTAATACATTTAATTTTCTTTCCCAATTTGAGCTTAGCTACAACCTTGAATGACATGAAGGCATCTAGTGATTTAGATTTCTCACTAAGTAGCTCCACCCATCCAAATTTGAAATAATTATCAATGAAGGTGATAAAGTACTTATAACTACTCATAACAACATTGGTAATGGGTCCAGTAATGTTATTATGGATTAGCTCAATGGTATCCTATTTTTTGCTTCTCTTTCCCTTTCTTGCTCTAGTAGGGAGGTTTCCCTTAATGTAATCTACACATGTCTCAAAATATAAGAAATCTAGATTATGTAAGACCCCTTCTTTTATGAGTCTTTGTATCATTTCTTTGGAAATGTGTTCCTGATGCCTGTGCCACAACATGGAGGATCTCTTATCACTCATGCTTATTTTTTCTAATCATTGTATTAATTGAGTTGGCAAAACTAGGGTCCAAATTAATTTTGTATAATCCATCACACAATGCACTAGAACCAACTACACATGAATTATAAAGTAAATCAAATTTCCTGTTACCAAAATGACATGAAGAACCATCACAATCCAAAGGAACTACAAAAATCAAGCTCCTCCTTATGGAAGGTACATAAACAATGTTTTTAAGTTACAATATACATGACCAATAGATAAGCATAATGAAACAACTCCTATGTGCCCCTCTTGTACTCTATTGCCATTTCGAAGTCGGACAATCAGTTCTACACCACTTGGCTTCATTAGATTTCTTAGCGCTTGTAAAGAATTCGCCACATGAATAATGGCACTAGTATCCAACCACAAATTGTTTGATGATACGTCGATAGTGTTTGACTCAAAACATACTAGAGCTAGAGAGGTATCCTTTTTTTTCTTCTTAACTCACTTTTTATACTTGAAGTAGTTTACCTTTTTATGCCCATATTTCTTGCAGATATTGAACTGAGCTTTCTTAAGCTTGTGGCATTGTTCATCCATTTCACCTTCTTCTTTTCATAAGTGGATTTTCCTTTACTATACTTCTGATGTGCTCTTATTCCTTACTTTGAAATTGAACCATGGGAAACATTGTTGACATTTTGAACTTTTCCTATTTCATGTCCTTTTAGTTAATGGTTTGAACCTTTCCTTTTTTCATGTCCTTTTAGTTAACGGTTTGAACCTTTTCTTTTTTCATGTCCTTTTCTGCTTGACTAACAATAGAAATTATTTCATTAATAATCCATTCACCCTTCTGGGTATTGTAAGACATCTTTAAAACATCAAATTAAGTGGGTAATAGTTCTAGTGTATGTGTTATAAGCATTTTTCGGATCACCTGAAATGGACTGGCCAAGGCCCAATAAGAAGCAAGACCCAGTTGAAGAGGAGGCTTAGATCACTTGACAATTAAGGTCGCTCAGCGGAATACCAGCTCGCTACCTACAAACTAAGTATGTAGGAAGGGGTCAATGCAAAAGCCCAGCTCACTGAGGAATGCACCAGCTCACTGAGCAGGATGTAGCACATAGGCTGCCCTTCAACAAACTTATCCTAGGCGAACTTAATAGCAAAACCAGTCCATGACAAGTAGGCCGTCCAATGTAGACACAGGTGGCTATGATAGTGAGCTGAGCACCAGTATGGAAGCTTAATCATCACCTGAGGGCACATATTCTCAATCGACAGGTCAGCCTCCAAAATTGACACATTAGCCCCCAATAGTTTAACAATGATTTGCCCAGCATTTATTATTAGATGCCAAGCATTTCTTGCCCGAAGCGGTGAAAATAATCATTTTGTTATCTGTTAAATTACACTTGTAGCCTTCTCCTCTTATATAAATAGGGGAAGAGACCATTGTATAAGAGATAGTGAAAAAACCACATGCAGACACTCAGTTGGAATTGTAACTCATCATTGTATTTCCATTGAACTAAATGGAAAACCTCCATAAAAGAGCTAATACAACTCACCGTGGACGTAGGGGTCGATTGGCTTTAGCCAAATCATGATAAAAGCTTTTGATGTTTGCTGTTCTTCCTCTTTCTTTTCTATTTCCTCTCTATTGACCCACTTCTTCAGCTTGTAGTTTGGGGTAACATTGAACTTACAACAGTTGACTAGATTTTACTGTCAACATTTTGGTGCTAGAAGGAGAGCCCCAATTGCATTTTGTTCATTCTTGATAAATCATTTCATTTGCAATGGCAAGAGGAAAAATTACCAGAAGCATAGGAGCATCTGTTGGCTAGCTTGAAGGTTAGACACAGCCTCAATGGGACTCTGTTGCCCTCACAATAGGTGTAGTAGTAAGCATGGCGCCTCCCACTCCACACCAACCCATAACTCTTGAAGCTAATAGAGCCCAGACTTGGTATTAGTGCCAAAAAGCTCTTGAAAACATAGTGAGGGAACTGGAAGACATGGTAAGAGCTTTGGCCCAGGCACAAACCCAAGGCGCACAGAGATAAGTGGGAGCTACACCGAAAGGAGGGCCTCAGCATGAAAAACCCGTTGAGGTGAATGTAAACGTGCCAGTTCCATTCATTCATCAAACTTATAGCTATGGTTAGAGGTCCATAGGGTTTACGAGAATGAAAAAGATAACTAGCAACGTGAGAACTCGGGTTGAGAAGAAAGCCCCAATGAGACGGACCATGAGCGTAGGTTGGGTCGCCACTCACATGGTCATGAGCATAGTCGAAGACACAAGACTTCAGACTGCCATTCTCATGATCATCAAGATGAAAGGAGCTGATGGATAACTAGTCACTGGTCTGAGATTGAGGACCCCATCATCGAAGAGCTGCTCCAGAAGGTGAAGTAGCTAGAAAAAAGACTTGCAACCCAAAGCAGCTAAGACCTTTATGAGGAAAAGACACTATTCACTAAGGAGATTGAAACAGAAACCCTTTCTTGTAGATTTAAGGTCCCAAACATCCCAATATATAATAGGGACAGTGACCCATATAGCCATTTAAATGCATTCAACATCTGATGGATCTCCAGACCTCCAGTTTATTGGTGAAATGTCGAGTCTTTCTTGCTACCCTTGGAGAGATACTTCACACCTGGTTCAAGAGTCTCCCAGCTCATAGCATTCAAAGCTGGGAGGAATGCCAAGCAAAATTTCTTAACCAATATAGGGCATTAAAGAGGCAACTCGCCCTATCTTGCTACTTAGTGACAGTTTTCCAATGGAAAGATGAATCGCTTAAGGACTAGATCACCCGATTCTGACGTGAGGTTAGTAACGTGGAGCACCCATTAGATGAGAGTGTCCTCACAGCTATCTCGGCTGGACTCTATAAAGATAGGAAGCTATATAAGGATATATACAAGCCCTTGGTGAAGAGTTTGGGTGATCTATAAACGCATTGCCAAAGAGATTTGATGGGAAGAAACCTTTGGCCTAAAGAAGCTCAACCAAAAAGAAGAGACAAGTGGCTCCAACTAGGGTAAGAAGAGAGCTGGTAGCAGGAGTAGTAGGGAAAGCCAAAAAGATGACTCTGGAGGTCAGGTCATGAAAAAGGCTAGAAATGGGTAACCACCATGTCAAAGTTCCTATGATAGTTGTACTATCCTGTCAGATACCCTGGATAGAATCTTCATAATCGAAAGGGATAATGAGGACTTCGGGAGACCCAAACCCATAGAAGCTCCCATCGAACGGAGGGACCAAAGCAAATTTTGTGCCTATCATAACGAGGTCAGGCATAACACCTCAAATTCCTGGGCGTTAAAAGATGCCATCGAGGGCCTCATTAAGAGAGGATGCCTGAGAGATTATGTGGTAAGACCTGCCGGACAACGACCCCTGCATCCTTAATAACTAGGGCAGCGTCAACAATAACAGATCCCTAAACATAAGGAAATGCCTTTATGTGAGGACCATTTTCACTATCCATGGTGGGCCTCACATTGCTGGCACCTCGAACAAGTCACATGACTGCTATGTGCGGGCAGCAGGCTGTGTCCTACTTATGAGTCATATAGAATGCAAGAGACTTGCCAAGAAAGCTAGAGTAACCTCGAAAAGCATCATGTTCATAGAAGAAGATGCACGAGGAGTCCATACCCTTTATAATGATGCGATAGTCATCCGTGCCAAGATTAGCAACGCTGGCATGAGGAAAATAATGGTTGATATTGGTAGCTCCATCAATGTGATGTACAAAGGATGCTTTGACCAGTTGGGCATGAGTACGAGCCAATTGAATCCTTCCCCTAAACCCCTCTATGGCTTCATAGGAGATGAAATAATAACAGTAGGTTAGATCGAACTATCACTTACCTTGGGTGATTTATACTACCAAGTGACTGTCATTGTGGATTTTTTGATTATAAAATGCCCCTCAGCCTATAATGTGGCATTGGGTTAACCCGCTATGAACGACCTAGACGTAGTCGCATCTACTAAGATCTTACTATTAAATTCCTAACCCTAAATGGAGTTGGATGTGTGCGGGGAGAGCAACAAACTATCTGGCACTACTACAAGGAGGCAGTCAAGCTTGAAACATAAGCAAAGAAGGTAAATGTGGTATCTGGGGGAGAGCCTCAAGCTATGAGCACCTGAGGGGTCAGCTATGACCTCGACCCTCATGAGGTAGATATCAAGCGAGCTATCGAACCTGTTAAAGAGCTTAAGGAAGTGAAGGTCAGTGAAGTGGATACAGAAAGATGGCTTAAGTTAGGGAAGAGCTTTCTACTTGACACCAAAGCACAACTAGTCGAATTTCTCAAGGCCAATCTGGATGTCTTCACCTGGAACTATGAAGATATGGGAAGCATTGACCCCGGGGTTATGTCGTATAGATTCAACATTGACCCTTATTTGATAACAAAATATTTTACTCATTTAATTGTCCTCTCATTTAGCATTTTAAGGTCCAAAATGACTTACTTTCAGCTGTGTTAGTACATATTTATGATTTGTGTCAATTGGATTCATTAGAAGAAATTCTGCATAATTCAGCCATTTTGAGCAATTTCTGTATTTTAGTCATAACTAGAGCTACACTTGTCCAATTAATGTGATTCTTATCGTGTAGGAAAGCTAAGACATATCCCTACAAACTTCATGAAGACCTCCAAGGCTGAATCACCCAGTTGGATATTTGAAATTAGAGTTAAAATTAAGAGTAGAATACTATCTCAGGCAACCTAACCTTTGTGCACTAATTAGTCCATAACTGGAGTTATAAAGGTCCATTTAAGGTCAAACTAAGCCCAAATGGAATCTGAGACATAAGTACACATTTATTATGAAGACTTCCTGAGCTGAATAGATCATTATAGGTGTGAAAAATGAGCTGCAACACAAAGGAAAAATTGCTATGAAATGGGCCTCTGTAGAGTTGGAGTTTTAAGGCCCCAATTGGCATGGATCTTGAGCCCAATGAACCATCCTTTGCTCCAACTCACACTTAGCCAGCTGGAGACCTGTAAGTCTAAAGAAAATCAGAAGAAGCAGTCTGATATAGCACACCACACACAATAGGAGTGGCAGCAAGTAACCAGACTAACCATCATTGCCTACTCACCAAACCAGCAGCTAGCTTCTCTTCCCTTTTCCTGGACAGCAAAGTTCTTTTTGTTTTAAGGTTTTTTAGTTCAGTTTTAGAAGTAGTTTTAGTTTAGTTTTTTGGTAGCAGTAGTGTAAGATGTTCTCTTCTTCTTTTCTTTATATTTTCTACCTTCCATGGAAGGCTGAGTTTGTAATTAGCATAAGGGGTTGACAAACTTGAAGATTTATGTTGAGATCTTAATATTCCATTCTACATTTAATTGCTGATCATTTCTTTCCTATTTCCTCTCTATTTTTCTATGAATATCTAAGTTGAATGGCTTCATTTGATTTAGATGTTATATGATTATTGCTTAATGATCAATTATAGGAAGAGGATAGG
>JANHAO010004292.1:0-24488 GCA_026873985.1 Saraca asoca
TTATCCAAATCCACAGATCGCTTAGTCATAGATGCAATAGAGCTCCAATCAAATTGACTCTAGGGCACCTATATTCGACTAACATC
The DNA here is from genome assembly GCA_026873985.1 of Saraca asoca. Classification (NCBI taxonomy): domain Eukaryota; kingdom Viridiplantae; phylum Streptophyta; class Magnoliopsida; order Fabales; family Fabaceae; genus Saraca; species Saraca asoca. The sequence continues at coordinate 87 of JANHAO010004292.1, forward strand.
ATGAGCATAGCAGAAAGCACAAGACCTCAGATCACCACTCCCATGATTAGGGGGTGACAGGAGTTATTGAAACACTAGCCGTCAGTCTGAAACTCAAGACCAAATGATCAAAGAGCTATTTCAAAGGGTGCAACAACTAGAGAAACGACCTGTAGTTTAGAATAGTCAAGACCACTACGAAGAGATGACACTTTTCACCCAGGAGATTGAGATAGAGCCTCTTCCTCATAGGTTTAAAATCCTAAACATCCCACAATATAATGGGGACAGTGACTCGTATAACCACTTAGACACATTTAATGTCCTAATGGATCTCCAAACCACCAATCCATTAGTCAAATGTCATGTTTTTTCTACCACCCTTGGGGAAATAGCTCAGATGTGGCTCAAGAGTCTCCCTTCTCGTAGCATTCATAGTTGGGAAGAATGCTAAACGAGATTCCTTAACCAATATAAGGCACTAAAAAGACAGCTCATGCCATCCTATCACCTTACCACAGTCTTCCACTAGAAAGATGAATCATTGAAGGATTACATCATGCAATTTAGGCATAAGGTCACCAATGTGGAAAATCCTTCAGACAGGAGCATCCTCACAACAATTTTGGCTAGACTTCGCAAGGATGGCAAGCTCTATGAGAATATATACAAGTCCCTAGTAAAAGAGTTAGGTGAATTTTACAACCAAGCAGCTAAGGAGATTAGGTAGGATGAGACTTTTAGCCTAAAAAAGCCTAATCAAAAAGATAAGTCAAGTGTTTCCAACCAAAGCAAAAAGAGGAATAATAGCAGGTGTAATAGAAAAGGTCAAAAGGGTAATTTTGATGGTCAAGTTGCAAAGAAGGCCAGGGGTAAGCGACCTCAATGCCAAGGTCGCTATGACAGTTATAGCGTCTTGTTAGACACCCCAGATGGAATTTTTGCAACAGAGAGAGATAACAAGGACTTTGAAGAGCCTAGGCCCATAAAGGATCCCCTCGAGTGAAGGAACAAAAATAAGTTTTGTGCCTACCACAATAAAGTCAGGCACAATACTTTGGAGTGCTGGGCACTCAAAAATGCCATCAAGGACCTTATCATAATAGGTCACTTGAGGGATGACATAGCGTAGCCCTCAAGACAATGACCTTAGTAAGCAGCCTGGCATCAGCACTAGCAGACTCTAAAGCATGAGGAAGCACCCTCGGTGAAGACTATATTCACCACTGATGGTGGCCCTCACATCACAAGCACCTCGAATAGGTCGCATGACTGCTACGTGTGAGAAGCAAGCCACATCCTACTCACAAGTCACAGGGAACATGAAAAACTCACTAAGAAAGCCAAAACAGCCTTAGACAGCATCACGTTTACAAAAGAAGATGCATGGGGGATACATACTCCTCACAACGACGTACTGGTTATCTAAGCCAAAATAGGCAATGCCGAGGTGAGAAGAATAATGATCAACACTGGTAGCTCAGTGAATGTAATGTACAAAGGATGCTTCAATCAAATGGGAGTGAGCACAAGCCAATTGAGTCCTTCCATGAGCCCCTCTATGGCTTTATAGAAGATGAGATATTGCTGGTGGGATAGATTAAACTCCCACTTACTCTAGGGGACTCGAATCGTCAAGCTACTATCATGGCAAACTTTTTTATCATAGACTGTCCCTCAGCTTATAATGTGGCACTAGGGTGACCCGTAATGAATGACCTAGGCATAGTCACATTGGCCAGGATGCTCATCATCAGATTCTTGACCCCCAACAGAGTCAGATGTGTGTGGAAAGAGTAGCAGGTAGCCCCGGGCTACTACAAAGATGCGGTCAAGCTTAGGGTGCAAGGGAAAAAGATACATATGGTGTCCAATGGAGAGCTATGAGCCATGAGCACAATAGGGGTCAGCCACAACCTTGACCCTTGTGAGGTGGATACTAATTGAGTGACAGGCCCGATGGAAAAGCTCGAAGACATGCAGGTCAGTGAAGCATTAAGAAATGCCTCAAGTTAGGGAAAAACTTGCCTCCAGATGTGAAAATCTAATTAACCGAGTTTCTCAAGGCAAATCTGGATGCATTTGCCTAGAACCACAAAGACATGGTAGGAATTAATCTTACAACTATGTCCCACAAGCTCAGTATTAACCCCTAACACAAGCCAGTCTGCCAAAAGAGAAGTCTAATGACTGTTGAATGTTATGTTACTCTGAAGGAGGAGATGGATAAGCTTCTAGCTAACAAGTTTATCTGGGAAACATATTACCCCACTTGGGTAGCCAACCCTATCCTTGTAAAGAAGAAAAATGGAAAGTGGAGGTCGCATATCGACTTCACTAACCTTAATAAGGTATGCCCAAAAGATAGCTTCCATCTGCCAAGAATCAATCAGCTCGTGGATGCAACAGTAAGATACTAACTTATTAGCTTCATGGATGCTTACTCGGGATATAACCAGATTCACATGGCCATACAAGATGAAGAACACACCTCATTTATCACTGACCGTAGACTGTACTACTACAAGATAATGCCTTTCAGATTGAAAAACGTGAGGACAACCTATCAACGGTTGGTGAACATGATGTTCAAAGAGCAGATAGGAAAAACTATGGAGGTGTATGCGAATGACATGTTAGTAAAGTTTGAGTAGCTTGCTAACCTTATCTGAGATCTAGGAGAGATGTTCCAAATCCTGAGGAAGTACCAAATGAAGCTAAATCCTTATAAATGTGCATTTAGAATTGCTTTAGGAAACTGGGCCTAAGGATATTCAAAGCTTAAATAGCCATGTCGCAGCACTCAGCAAATTCATCTCCAAGGTGACGAATAAATGTGTTCTTTTATTTGACGTCCTAAAGAAGGCAAAAAGGTTCAAGTGGACACAATAATGTGAAGTCACCTTCCACCATCTCAAATAATATCTCAGGTGAGCTCCTCTTTTGTCAAAACCAAAGGAGAGTGAGAAGCTAATCATCTATCTAGGGGTATCCTAATACGCCTTTAATACGACTTTGATACAAGAAGAAGGTGGAGCTCAGTTCCCTATCAATTGTGTGAGCAAGAGGCTACTAGATGGTGAGACAAGGTACTCACTTATGGAGAAACTTACCTACTACCTAATAATTGCATCAAGATAGCTACGACCCTACTTCCAAGCATATAGCATAGAAGTGCTCACATAGTTCCCACTTAGGAAAATCTTGCAAAAGACAGATATCTCAGGTCGCCTACTCAAATGGACAATTGAGCTAGCTTAGTTCAACATCAAGTATAAGCCTAAACCAGTGATCAAAAGGTAGGCTCTTGCAAACTTTATTGCTAAATTCATTGGACCCATACAAGAGGAAGTAGAGACTTTAGAGGCTCTATGTTAGGAACTGTATGTTGATGGGTCACCTAGTAAGCAAAAGGCCGGGGCAGGAGTACTTCTTATCAGCCTAGAGGGGCATAAAATCCTCTGTGCGTTAAGGTTTGGTTTTTAAGCTACAAACAATGAGGCTGAGTACAAAGTATTATTAGCTGGGCTGTGACTAGCAAAAGAAGTATGAGCTAAAAGACTAAAGATTTTTAGTGATTCGTAGCTCATTCTTTGCCACATATGAGGAAAGCACCAAACTAGAGGGTAAAAAATGACCATCTATATGTAGAAAGTCCAGGAATTATTAAGCTCATTTTAGCACTATGAAGTCAATGAAATACCACGAGCTCAAAATGTGCATGCTAATGCTTTAGCTCGCCTAGCTACAACAAAGGATGCTAACTTCCTGGGAGTAATCCTAGTGGAATTCCTTTTATCCCGAGTATAGAACAAAGGGATGTTGTGATGACAATTGCCACAACCCAGGACTCATGGACGAACTCAATCATTGACTACCTACAAGATGAAAAGTTACCTCAAGACAAGCTCGAGGCATAGTGATTGCAAGCTCAAGAGGCTAGATATTGTATTTACAACAATGTATTGTACAAAAGGGGATTCTCAACTCTACTTCTAAAATGCATTGATGGCCAGGACTATGACACCATCCTAAAAGAAATTCATGCCAGCCATTAAGGAAATCATGCTGGGGCCTATCTCTAGCTCAAAAGGCTCTCCAGCAGGGATTTTATTGGCCTACAATGAAACAGGATGGTGTTGATATTGTTAAGAAATGTGACAAATGCCAAAGATTTGTGAAGATCCCACGAGCCCCTCTAGCCTACTTGCAACAAATGGTTAGTCCATGGCCTTTTACAATCTAGGGCATGGACCTAATTGGACCACTCTTTACAACTCACAGAAATTGTAAACATGTAATGGTGGCTATAAATTACCTCACCAAATAGGCAGAGGCAAAGGAGCTTGTAGAGATCTCTTTTGCAAAGATCGAGAAATTTGTATAGACTAACATCATTTGTAGATTTGGAGTCCCCCAACAGATTATAACCAATAATGGGACTCAATTCAATAGTGAATAATTTATCAAGTTCTACGATGAACTTAAGATCACGAAGAGCTTCTTAGTTGTAGACCATCCACAGGCCAATGGATAAGTCGAAGCCGTCAATAAGATCATCAAACACATCTTGAAGATGAGGTTAAAGGCTAAGAAGGGAGCATGGGCAGACAAGCTACCAAAAGTGCTCTAGGCTTATAGAACCAAAGTTTAAAACACTATAGGAGAAACTCCCTTCTCGATGGTATATAGGTCCGAAGAGATGATCCCAGGAAAACTTGAAATGGTGTCACAATGAAGAATTGCTTTCAATCTAGATGACAACAACCAACTGATCATCATAAATCTAGATCTAATGGAAGAGATAAGAGAAAAAGCTCACCTCAAAGTTATGAACTACCAGCAACGGATCGTGAGGTACTATAATCGAAAGGTTCAAGCTCGAAGCTACAAACTGGTGACCTCGTTTTGTGCCTTATTCTCCCTGGAGCTTGCAAGGCTAATAAAAGAACGCTTGGTCCAAATTAGGAGGGCCTGTACCTCATTAAGAAAGTAATTGGCAATAGAGTTTATCACTTGGTGAATATGGATGGAACAGAATTCCCTCGAGCTTGGAATGCTGAGCATTTCTGCCCATACTATCAATAAAGATTTGAATTTTGTAAAATTGTTCAAAAAATTAGTGAAAGCACTTAAGTGTTTCCTCAAATCTTTATGTCTATATTTGTTTGTTTCTGAGTAAAATTCCAACAAAGTCTTGTACAGGGAATAAGTAATGTATTAGATAAAGAATGTTAACTGAAGTGTAACCCATTAAGCGTTCATTTTTGCATAAATTTATCAAGTTATGCATATGAAGTGATCAATTATGGGAATGAGAGGAAGCAAGTAAGAATATTGTAGAAGGTCATTCAATACAAAGCCCGAGTTCATTCAATGGAGCAAATTTATACAAAGTCCAAAAATAGATGCAAAATCCAAGAAAGAAAATATAGAGTCATGGCCTAAGAAGTTAGATCTTCTAGAGTTAGGCTTTCTCGGGGCAAAGGATCAACAAGAGGAGCAGCAAGGTTGTCCATCACTTAATCTCTAGCGGCCTTCATGACTTACGAGCCACTCTCTTTTTAGGTGGCACCCTCAGTAGGAGAAACTCCAACTGTAGGCTTTGCACCTTTTTTGGAAGATCTAGCCTTCATAGTCCTCATGAAATGTTTAACAGCTTTGAGGGCTTCTACACCAAAAAAGGAAAAGCCTATCTCTAGATGTCACTCCCACAAGGTGTAGAAGAAAGAGGAGTTAGTTTTGGACTTTACCTTCTCTACTACTTCTATAACTAGCCAAGCAGTCTCTAGTCGAACCTTGGCAACCTCTTCCTTCCCGAGAGTAGCTTCTTTCCTAGCCACCTCAAGCTCCTTCGCAATGACCTTGGCTCGTTACTCCACTGCCCTTGCTCACTACTCTGCTATCTTAGCTCACTGCACTACCAGCTTGGCCCATTAAATGGCCAGGTCCAGGTCGATCCTTGTTTTTGTCAAATCGTTAACTACCCTGCCAAGGTTCAATGCAACAGCCTCACAATTTGCCACTTCACAAGACAATGCATCCTCAGCCCCCTTTAGAGCAACCTCGATATCCTTAGCTTTCTCTCTTAATTCTAACACCTCAGCGGTGGCAGTAAGCAGATCATCCACAAGACTTGCTTTCTCCTCACCCTGGGATCGAAGGTCCTTATTCAGCTTCATCATTGTTAGCAAGTTCTGAAGAACCAAATAGTCAAGTTAGATTACGAAGAAAGTAGAAAAACCAAGAAAAAAAGATCCTACTTACCAATAGACTATGACAAGAAGCATAGCTCACCAACCTCTCAATTGAGAAGTCCTCTAACTCTAATACTTTGGCCTTACTACAAGGCCCTAGGATTACATTGATGTTATCTAAGAGGTAATCCAGGTACTTCTCCATCCTCGGGCCAAGCTTGGTAGGTTGCTTTTCAAGCTCGACTTCTAGCATTATCCGCTTTCAGAAGGCAGCGACTTTCTCCCTTTAGCTCTTTTCTACTTTTTAGCAACGGGCTCAAAAGGGGACATGACCTTGATTGTAGTAGCCATCTCAAGATGTGAAATAGGAGTCAACTCCTGTAAGGGTGCAACTGCCAAAATCGAGGGTTGACTTATAGCAGTGGGAGTTTCTTCGGCATCAAGAACTGATGAGGTCGATGCAGAAACATCAAGTGGTGGCTTTCGAAAGAGAGCTTCATTGTGTTCTTGAAGTCTTCAAAGTTCGCTGGGCCGATCTCCTTTATTTGACAGGCTCCAATCTCTTTAGTAAGCTTGGTACTTGGAGCCAGAGCGAGTTTATGCGAGCACAAAAGACCTTCATCAAATCGGAAGTCATTCTAGAGATCGTCTAAAGCAGCAAACTAATCCAAAATCCTAAGCTCCTTAGCCTCAAGAGTTGGTTTCTTGCTAGCCTTGTCTGTAAACAAAATGAAAAGTGTTATAACCAGAGAAACAAGTATTAAAACGCATCATGCTCGCATGTCCACAGTTCACTCACTAGGAGTAAGAACCAAACCAAAATTGTTAAGGTACCGTAAGGATGGACAAGAGATATAAAACCAATGGATTTTGTAATTCCCCACGTTGGATTTGCCTTTAACGTCACTCTGCAGCAAAATCTTCCTATGCTTGGTTTGCCAAGCTGAAAGGTAGTAGATCCCCTCCTGCATACCCATACTCCTAATACTGTAAAGGTAACAGAGGACCCTGGCAGACGGCAAGGAGAGGTTGTTCTTCAGATACACAAGTGCCAAGGAAGTGAGCTAGGAATAAGAGTTTGAGGTGAGCTAGAAGGCATATGGCTTCAGCTTATTTAATAAATCAACAATGTAAGGGTGCATCAAGAACCTAAACCTAACGCTGAGATGCTAAGGGCTGATCATAACAAACCTTTGGGATGGATAGGCTACATGATCGCTAGGAAAGGGTGACATGATATGACATCCTTTGAGGAGCTAAAATGTTTGAATGATGCCCTAAAGCTCATTAAAGTTGATGGTTGAGACGTGGTGGCTGAACACCGAGCAATCCCTCTAGCCCTCAACAGGGTCTGGACGAGCTCTGAACTCCCCTATGACCTTGCCACTCCTTGAGGTCGCTTCACCTATAGGTCGCATCAACTCAATGATCTCGTCTGAAGAGTCAAGTTCCTCATTGCTCCCTATTCGGTGACCTTAGCATTTGTGAGCTACCATCTATACAAAAAGAAGGGGTGGTTAGGTCGCTAAAAGCAGATCATACCAAGAAAACTAAGACTAGTAATTCCCCATACGGTAGGCCACACATGCCTCGGGTCACCACATCTAAGGCCCATACTCCATAAGATAAAAAGGACTTGACCATTGGGACACTAGAACCCAAAAAACTAATAAAGGATTTGAAATAATGATCAAAAACCCTAGAGTCTACTAACAAATCAAACAGGAGAACCAGGCCAGACAAAAGAAAATGCACAGGCAGATAGTTTTATCCAGCATTCAGATTTTTCAACCACAAGCAAGCAAATCTCACACAAATCGCCAAATTTTAGTTGGAGGAGAACGTCCAACATAAGCACAAGGCCATTTTTCAAAGGTCAAAACCCAAACCATGAGCTTGGTGAGCAGGGACAATACCAATAGTAGCGAATGGTGACAAATGGATGCAAGCTTGACGAAGAGGATGATGAAGAAGAATCCAAGAGCTCTAAATTTCAATTGATAAATGAAAGGGGGAAAAGAATTTTCCTTAAGTTATATTACTTGAAGTCTCACCATTGGATTTAAAGACCCATCAAATACCTACTATCCAATGGTTTGCTGAACACTAGCTGTGAGTTGTCACCAACTTAGCAGAGACACTTACTGAGGCAGAAATAATTACACGAGACAGTGACAGAAACCCAAGAGTCATAAATAGTGAGCAAAAGTATGTCAAGTGGGCCCTAAGATCGCTGATCGTAACAACAGACTACAGCTCCCAGTCCACTCCGCATCCAAGTCATGCTAGCTGAGGCACATCCTGTAACCTATCGGGACTCTGCATCTAAGTTGTGCTAGCTAAACTGCATGTACGACCTACCTGGGCACCAAAATCTTGTGCGGACTAAGGTGCATCCGCGGGACCTACTGAGACTCTACATCCAAGTTATGCTAGCTGAGGCACATCTGTGTGACCTACCTAAGCACTAAAATCTTGTGCAAACTAAGGTGCATCCATGCGATCTACTGGGATTCTACATCCAAGTTGTGCTAGCTAAGACAGATCTGTGTGACCTACCTGAGCACCAAAATCTTGTGCAGATTAAGGCGCATCCATACAACCTACCTGGGCACTCAATCTCATGCTAACTTAGGCACTCAAGCATTCTGATGCCTAAATTCATCACCAGCAGAGGCACTCTAGTGCTCAAGTTCATTATCAACTAAGATGGCCTAATACGACTAATTGATTATTCAACATGATGCATATTCTTATTAAGTCATGATTTATTGGTTAAAGCCCATTTATATTAATTTAGTTTATGCTATCTGAGGTCAATTGACCTATTAGGCACTCATTTTACCTAACACCTATTAAGTTATAGTTCGTAGGAACTCATTCATGTTGTCAGCCACCACCTACTAAATCACCAATATGACATGCTTGGAAAAACAAAAATGTTGCCCACAGTTTCATTACAAAACCTCTTTCAACGAGGTGAATTTACATAAAAATTCAAGGGTACAAATCAAAGCAAGCCTACAATTGACTGAGGAAGAGCTAAATTCCAGTAAGCTACGGAATCAGCAAGCAAGCCAAACTACTCTAACTCTTCCTTACCCTCCTCTTGAGCTTATAGCTTCTTCCCTAACTTGACTACCCCCAAGGTACTTAGAGTGGAAGGATTAGCATTTGAGGCAAGCAAGGTGGCTACTCAAATCTCTTCTAGTCCTCTTAAGCAAGGAGAACATCCTTCAGTTTCATCACCCCAAGGTACTTGGAGACCTAAAGGCACCCTACGCCACCATGCAAGGAGGCCAAAGAACAGGGGTGAAAAGTTGTATTATTCAATGCAACCATGAGGAGGCTATGGAGGAATATAACAAACTTCATAGGATCCTTAAAGGAATTATCCATGGGAGCTTCCTATAACAAAACTTCCCAGGACTCTCAAAGAGGAATTGTCACAGCAGGTCATACACATCTTACAAAACTCCACCAAAGATCCAGGCCATCAAAAACATGGGAGACTTAACTAAGGCACCCATTAGATCATTCTATGGAGAAAGGAGAAGGGTCTCTCACTACTTATATAGACTAGTCTAGTTTCATCGAAGAATTCAGAGGATATCTAGTTGTTCTTGATCGAATGGTCTAGAAGAAAATAAGGTTGTCATGTCAATAGCTATGAAACATGTACAATAAGAGATATGACATGGTGCAAATGATGCAAAAGATTGAAGCTTGAAATGACAACACAGTAGACTGTAAGCAAAAACTTGACAACACTACAGATTGCAAACAAGGACTTTGTCAACAAACTACAACTCTCGATCCATAAAGCAAACTGAGTGTTGGGGGGCTAATGTTGTGGGTACTTTTTGGGTGATGCAAAATGGGCTGTTAAAAGTCCAACAAGAGACGAGTCCAACAAAAAAGGGCCCAGATCACCTAAAAAAACTAAGGTCACTCGATAGAGGCACTAGCTAGCCAGCCGCGAGCTCAGGATGCAGGATAAGACTAAGATTCCAGCTCATTGAGGACAGACTCCAATTCACTAATCGAAACATGCCGCCCCAACCATCTTCCGGAAGACTCACTTTGATTGAACCTGAGTACGAGATCAACTAGCACGGCCAATAGGTCGCCTAGCATGAGCTTCGACTGCCAAATGAGCTGCCCTAAGCATAGGTATGGAATGCCCAAGTCCAGTCATCAGCCAAAGGCACATTCTCCCAACTGACAAGTCAACCCCTAAGATTGACACATCAACCTCCAAAGACTGACAGTGAATTACTTAGCATTTATTGCCCGTCAAGCATTTATTGCCTAATTCAGTAGACATGATAGATTTATGATTTATCAAATTATGTTTGTAACCCTCACTATCTCTATAAATAGGAAGAGAAATCATTGTAACAAAGAGATAGCAAAAAATACATACAAAAACTCTGTCAGAATAATAAGAGAATTTCCATACTATTACTCTGTTGAAATACATAGAGAAACCATCATATAAAAGCGAATATAAACCACCGTGGACGCAGGGGTCACACTGACTTTAGTCGAATCACGATAAAAAGATTCTAGTGTTTATTGTTCTTCCTCTTTTTCTATCTCTCCCTTACCATATATACACTTGCAACTTGCAGTTTGAGGATATACTGGACATTAACCGTTGATCGATTTTCGCTGTCAACAACTGCATTAACTTTTCATTTGCATAACTTCTATTTAATCAATGGTTCTTACATTCTAGATTATTCTTTAATCAGTAATAGTAGTTAATTCTTAATTACTGATTCAAATAATTACATCTATTAAAGTTAACTTTTATAATTTTCTTTTAAATTTCTAAAAAGGATATAAGACTTCCTGTTAAATCTAAAAAGAATCCAAATCAGCATATATTATTATCGTGCCATCATAAGTTATGAAACATAATATAAGAAATTTTATTTGTGGGAGTAGTAATTTTTTTCTTTGTTTCTCAATCCTTTTCTTCGTTAGTTTAATTTAATTTTCCGAGACAAGGTGATCTTTTGCTTTACGTTGGAATCTTCCATTTTAATAAGACAAAGGAAACAAAAGGAAGGAAAAAGGGCTTCAATTCCTTTGAATTGAGGTGGCAGCCAGAAATCATTATGGGATAATGGAATTGGCCAATGATATATCCTTCACAATTAGATGCAATTGGAAATGATTTTGTCTTTGAACCACTCCATCAAGATTCATTGGTACGTACCCATTTACACCTAATGATGATAAATTAGCCACATTAGCGCTTAATGCTTCTTGCTCTACATGTGCTCTAGTCAATTATAAATTCGATTAGCCACAAATTATACAATTTATTTAAAATTGATCATACAACTGATATTATATACATATAAATAGGAGTGATTGTGAAGAAATATGTTATGCAAATAACATTGTTTATATTATATTTGTGTAAATTGATTATAAGTATTTTCAGAATGCTATTTGTTAAGATGGTAACGGTTGATTCAGCGGCTGACCTGCGGAATGAAGAATAAAACCCCACCGCCATTTACAGTGGAAGGATTGGAATTGTAATTTTCATGCGGCTTTTCAGGAGATGGTCATATTTTAGTCTTTGTTATCCTTTAGGCACCGCATCCACAGAAACGAACCTTAATTGGGTCTTATGGTTGGCAACTGTCATGTGCTCAAACTTATCTTTCTGGCCAATCCTTCTGCTTCTAATATATAAATTCATTTAAATTTTTCATTTTTCAAGAATTCTTAATTCCAGAGAGTCACTTATCAAAATTTTAGAAGACCTATATATAATTTTTAAGTTTTTAAAAAGATCAATATAAAATTATTATATATGAAAATGAAAATGAAGAAATCAATAAAATTGAAGGAATCCGATTCCCATCTATTCTTATTTCTGTCACTAAATGAAAGATATTCTCTCATATATTTGAAATATTAATAAAAATTATTTATTCACTTAAGAAAAGGGTTTTATTTTTTAAAAAAATATTTATTATAATAATTTTAATAAATTTGCATTATTGCGTCCAACCCATAAAGTCAAAAACTTGCTGATTGATAGTGGGTTGGATCTCCAAACAATTTAAACATTTAAGACAACCTATAACTTGACATAAAACCTACGAGTAGGGAATGACATTGAAATTTCCTCCGAAGGCAGCAAAGTAAAAACACAAGAATACCCCTTTCTGGTTCGGCCATCTTGACAGACATGGTGAAATGTGAATAACATTATAAGCACTAGAAATGTGTTGAAAAAAAGGTCCCATTTCAAGGAATTGTGGTTCATGATTAGTGATCTGGCAGTGCCATCAAAGTCTTCTCACCTCTTGGCTTCTGTCTTCCACTTTTGATTATCTAGAGATTCTTTTCTTAGTACGAAGAGCAATTTGATAATCCCCATAGTGCTATATATTTTTCCTACTTCTAAGATGGCCACTTTGGACCAAAATTTAATTACATAAGTTTAAAGTAAGCACATTATTGAAGCCATGACAGAAGAAAGCAACGGTAGAAATTAAAACAGCATATTTTTATTACTTGAGTTATAAGGATTGTATATATTTCAAGTAAGTTGACCAAGTGATGCTGATTGGAGTACAAAGTGGAGGACAAAATGATACAAAGTGCCAATTCATTTTGACCCTTTTAATTTCATTATTTGTTCTACTCACCTTTCAACTTCCAAATGCATTGCATTTAATTCTCTCAAGTCCTCTTCATTCTTCAGATGCAGCTCTCCCAATCACACACTTTCAAAGCAGGCACGAGCTAGTGGTTAAAATGTTTTCACACCAGTCTTCCTGATTTCAATATTATTTATATGCTTACATATGTGTCAAAGTGGTAGTTGATCATAAATAAATTAATTATAGAAAAACATGCTTCTTATAGTGTCGAACTCAAATTTCATTGATTTTTAAGGGAAAAAAAGGTGAAATTTATCTCCAAATTTGTTTTTATATTTTTTTTTAGAAAAATAACCCTTCATTTTTTTAGTCCCTTCGTTTGAATTGATAAAAGAATCAAATAAAAAATTTAATAATTGTCATTCTGCTTTTCTTTTTCTACCTTATTCCATTGAAGTTTTGATTCGATATCATCCCAACGAGCTTATGTGGATGTCTCTCAACCATTAAAGGGATGGTTAAATAATCCAAAATGATAATGGTTACCAACTTTTGCCATAACAAAAGTAGAGTATTGTCAGATAGAGTTATGCCGATATAAGACAACACATTTCTGACAGAGCCGGGAAGAGGACTTGAGGAAGGAAGAGAACCACAAATGTTGAAATCAACAGGAATTTGTGCCAACATATTCTCATTCTTCCCTTGAAGACAATTTTAGGGTCAATTCCCCTACATGATTTGATCTTTCACGCTGAGCGGAAATTTAGTTCAGACATTCATAATCTCATTGCTCAATGTCCTGATTCTCACACATTAACAAAACTATAATCAACTCTACATATAAACTGAATAATAATTTGTACACAATTTCTCACCCACACAACATGGCTACACACACGAATTTCACTTCTTCTAATTAGGGATTAAGCTAACATTTGGTTGGGAAATTTAAAAGATTGGTAATGAAATAAAAAATTAATTTTTTTATTGAATATTTGATTCTCATATAATATAATATGTTATTATTATTTAATTTTAATAAATTCCTTTCATTTAAAATCCTTTTGCATACCTAAGGTTTTATATTATATTAGCCACCAAATACAAAATAAAATAAAATAAACACTCATCTTTCTCTTTTCTTCTCTCACGTCGTAAATCTCTCGTCACCTCAATTCATCATTACCTTCTATCATTGATTATCACCTATCATCATTATTACCATTGACTACTAGTTACCATCACTTTGCGCCTTTGGCTACTATCCACTACCATTAATCATCACCTTTCGCCATTAACCACCACCCGATATCACTATCAACATTAGTCACTATCCATCACCATTCAACTATCGCCCACCATTGTCTACAATTATTAACTACCATTCACCACTATTACTGTTGCTGACCATCGTCCATTATTATCAACCGCCATCCATTATCACCTATCGCTGTTAACCACTATCCACTATTATATAACGTCATTAATTATTATCCACTATCATCTATCGTCATTGACCATAGTCACTATTATTGTTGACCACCGTCTACCACTACCTATTGTCATTAACTACGATCCAACCAAACAACAAGAAAGGAAATCATAAACAATATGATTTCATTTCGTGATTGAATCAAACAAATATTACCATTATTCTTAATATTCCTTATTTGACTTCATTTTCTTTTCATTTCTACATATTGAACCAAACGTCTCCTGAAAGCTTAATATCTCAACAAATTATGTTTGTTTATTTTTTTCCAATAATAATAAGAATAATTAAACTATTAAATTTATACATACAAAAATTTAAATTAAATTTGAGATGTCAAGAAAAATAATATATTTTGGGAGTCAATATCAAATTTTATCTTATCCAAAAATTCTATCTTTGTTTAACTTTAATTATATGCTTTTAACAAAAAGAAAAGTCTAATTTCACTCTCATATATGTTTAATGTGAATAAGCATTGCTTCTAGTATTTCCCACCATCATTTCAAAAACTTGTAAAAGAATTGGTTGTTTCTTTAAATTGCTTGTTTTACCACTCGTTATTCCCTTTACAATTAAGAACCTATACAAAAGCTTTCTTAGATACCATGCAGATGTAGTAGAAACGTGTGTCAATCAAAAGACTTTGTATATTACAACCTATTAACAACAAAAATTGATTAACAGAAAAAGCTTAGCAAACACTTAAACTATAGATGGAGAGTATGAATATTGAAAGAATAGATTGAAGGAGAGAGGAAGAACGAGGGATACTAGAAGCTTTTTATCAAGGTTCAGCTAAAGTCAGTATGACGTATTTGCCATTGAGTGAATGTTCTCTGTAACAGAGCTTTAATACAAATATTCTCTTACTATTTTGGCAGAGTTTCTGCATGTATTTTTTCCTCTTTTTACAGTGATTTTCCCCTATTTATAGAGGTGCGGGGTACAAAGGTAATTTGATAAATCATAAAACTATTTTTTCCGTCGCATCAGGCAATAAATGCTAAACAATTCACTGTTAGTTTGTTGGTGGCTGATCCATCAGTTTTAGGGGCTAACTTGTCGGTTAGGAGTATATGTCTCTGATTGCTAACTAGACCTTAATGTTCCATACCCAATGCTTGAAGTCGCATGTTTGACAACCCGATCTCGCATTGGGTGATCTGTTAGCCATGCGAGTTGGTCCCGTTCTCAAGCTTAACCAAGATGAGCCTTCTAGGGCGACACGCTTCGAACAATAAGTAGGAGCAAGTCCTTAAAAAGTTGGGGATTCTGCCTTGGTCTTATCCTACATCCTGAGCTCGCAACTAGTGATCTAGTGCCATTGCTAAGCAACCTTAGTCTTCAAACAATCTAGGCCTTCTCTAGTTGGACTTGTCTCCTATTGGGCTTTTGCCAACCTATTTTACATTGCTCCAAAAATACCCATAACATTAGCCCCTAACTCTCAGTTTGCTTTGCGGATTTGGAGTTGTAGTTTGTTGGCAAAGTCTTTAGTGTTGTCAAATTCTCGCTTATAGTCTATCGTGTTGTCAAAGTTTTCACTTACAGTCTGCAATGTTGTCATTTTAGACTTCCATCTCATTACTTTATCTGTACCAGGCCATGCCTCTGATGTGCATGTTTTATAATTGTTGGCGTGGTAGCCTTAATTTTTTTGGACCGTTTGATTAAGAACAGCTGAGTAACTTCTGGATTCTTTGGTGAGACCAATCTAGTCTATATAAAACATGAGAAACCTTCTTTCTATTCTACAGAATGACCTAATGGGTGCATTAGCTAAGCCCCAATGTCTTTGATGGTTCAGGTCTTCGGTGGAGTGCTATGAGGTGTGTATGGCTTGCTGCGACAATCCCTCTCTGAAAATTCTGGGAAGTTTTGTTATAGGAAGCTCCCATAGACAATTCCTCTCTGAGGATCCTGGGAAATTTTGTTACATTTCTCCCTAGCCTCCTCCTAGTCATGTTGAATAATACAACTCTTTTCCCATTGTTCTTTGGCCTCCTTGCACGGTGAGTTAACTATTTAGTTTTCTCCAAGTACCTTTGGGGGCATTCAAGTTAGGGAAAAGGCTTTTATCTTGGGAGGAGGACAAGGAAGAGTTGGGGCCATTCGACTTGCTCACTGATCTTTCAGCTTGTCGGAATTCAGCCCTTCCTCTTAGGATATGCTAACTATAGGCTTGCTTTGATTTGTACCCTCGAATCTTCATGTAAATTCACCTCACTAAGGTTCTTAATGAAACTTTGCTTTATATTCTTACTTTTCCAAGCATGTCATATTGGTTATTTTAGTGGGTCACAGCTTGTAACATGAATGAGTTCCTACAAACCAACACTTGATAGGCGTTAGATAAAATGAATGCCTATTAGGTCAATCGACCTTAGACAAAATAAATTAAATTAATATAAAGGGCTTCAGCCAGTAAATCATGACTTAAAAAGATATGTGCCATGTTGAACGACTAAGTTGTAGTGTTAATACTTCCTGATTACCAATAACTTTGAGCACTAGAATGCATTGGTTGGTAATGAACTTAAGCATCGGAGTGCTTGAGCTAACTTTAGGCACTGGAGCCCCTAAGCTGGTAACAAGTTTGGGCATTAGAGTGCCTAAGTGCTTAAGCTAGTACAAGATTGAGTGCCCAGGTAGATCGCGCAAATGCACCTCAACTAGCATGAGTGCCCACGTAAGTTGCACGGATGCGCCTCAACTAGCATAGGTACCCCAGTAGGTCACACGGATACGTCTCGATTAGCACAAGATTGGGTGCCCAGGTAGGCGCATAGATATGCCTTAGCTAGCATGGGTGCCCTGGTAGGTCGCATGGATATGTCTTGGTTAGCACAAGATTGGTTGTATGAGAGTTGCACCTTGGTATAACTTGAATGTGGTGCAGTTTGGGAGTTATAGTCCAGTGCTTGTGAGTTGCAATTCTATGGGTCATTTGACATACTTTCACTTGTTATGTCTGTGACTCTTGGGTTTCTATCATTGGTGAATATTTCTTGCTAAGCTAGTAGTAACTCACAATTGACATTTACTGAGCCGTCAGATCATGGGTATTCGATTGATTCCCAGATCCAATGGTAAGACGGTGCATGATATAAATTGAGAAAAATTCTTTCCCCTTTCATTCACCATTTGAAATCTAAAGCTCCAAAACTCTTTTTTCTTGTCTTCTCTATTAAGCCTGCATCCCTTCACTATCGTCTACTTCTGTTAGTACTGTTCTGACTAACCCAGCTTATGGTTTGGGTTCTGATCGTTGAAAACAAGTTTCGTACACGTTCCAGACTTTCTTCTTCAGTAGATATGGTAAGTTTTCTTTCCCCGACTTTCAGTTTCCAAGTGTTTTCCTTTTGCAGTTTGTGTATGATTCATCTGCTTATGGTCGAAAGAATTAGGAATGTCAATTGAGCTTGCTTGCTTATACATTTTTTCCCATTTGGTCTGGTTTATCTAGTTGATTTGTCAGTAGACTATAGGGTTTCTAATGTCGTTTGGAGTCCTTCATCCATTTTCTAGGTTCTATCATCCCAACGATTGAGTCCCCTTATCTCCTAAAGTTTGGGTCTTAGATATGGTGACCCAGGGTGCATATGACCTGCCATATAGGAAGCTGTTAGTCCTAACTTTTAGATATGGTCTGCTTTTAGCGACCTAACCGTTCCTTCTCCTTGTGTAAGTGGCAGCTCATAAACATCAGGGTCACCGAATAGGCAGTGATAAAGAACTTGACTCTCTAACCAAAAAAGTGGTAAGGTTGTTAAAGAATTCAGTGCTCATCCAGACTCTATTAGGGACTAGGAGGTCACTACCAGCCAGCTACCTTCAGATCACTCGATGTTCAGTCACTACATTTCGACCATTAGCTTTGATGATCTCTAGAGCATAGTTCAAATATTCCAACTTTCCAAGGGATGTCGCGTTATGGTGCCTTCTCCTAACAACCATGCCAATTATCCTCCTTAGGGATTTGTTGCCATTAGTCCCCAGCACCTCAGCACTGGGCTTAGGTTCTCGGTGCACCCTTATGTTATTGATTTATTAAATAAACTCAAACTTTACCCATTCCAGCTTTCCCTAAGCTCCTACTCCTAGTTGACTTTCTTAACACTAGTATATTTGAGGAATAATCTCCCATCACCATCTGCTAGGGTTCTTTTTATCTCTACAGCATTAAAAGCACAAGCCCATTGGATGGGATCTATTACCTTTTGGCTTAGTAGACTGAGCATAAAAAATTTTTGCCATAGGGGGACCTAAAGGCAAATCCAACAGGGAGAATTACAATACCCATTGGTCCTATGTCTCTTGCTCATCTCTACGTTACCTTAACAACTTCGGTTTTGTTCTTACACGGGTGAGTGAGCTGAGGGTGTGCAAGCTTGATGAATTATTATATTTGTTTCTCTAATTATAACATTATTTCATTTTGTAGACAAGGCTGGCAAGAAACTGACTATTGAAGCTGAGGAGCTTAGGGTGTTGGAACAGTTCACTGCTTTAGACAACCTTAAGAACAATTTTAAATTTGACAAGGGGCTCCTATGCTTGCACAAGCTCACTCCAGCTTTGAATATTAAGCTTACCAAAGAGATCGAAGCTCATCAAATTAAAAAGGTCTCCCAGCTAACTTTGAAGAATTTGAGTGCATGATGAAGCTCATCCTTTGGAAGCTACCACCCAATCCTTCTACATCTACCTCAATGGCTCCTGTTGCCAATGAAACCCTCGTTGTTACTAGCTAACCTTAGACCTTAGCAGCCACACCTTCGCAGGAGCTAGTTCCTACCTTGCATCTTAATGTGATCACTATAGCTGAGATCATATCCCCCTCCGAGCCCCCCACCAAAAAATGGAAAAGGGACAAAAGGAAGAAAGTCATAGTCATCCAAAAGCAGGTGCCACCCAAGGTTGAGGCCTAGGAGCAATTTGATGGATTCAGCCCTAAGATAGAGGAGTATCTCAACTTCCTCTTGGGGAATATCGACGTGATTCTAGGGCTTCATAATAAGGCCTCAACATTGGAGTCAAAGGACTTCTCAATGATGGATTGCTAAGCTTTGCAGCTCACCATGGCCTGTTGGTAAATAAAGTCCTTTTATCTTGGTTATTTTCCCCTTTTTTGTAATCTAACTTGATCATTTAATTTTTCAAAACTTGCTAATGGTAATGAAGCTGAAAAAGACTCTCCGAGCCTAGGATAAGGAGAAAGTGAAACTTGAGGAGGACCTGACTAAGGTGACCACTGAGGTGTTGGAGCTAAGGGGAAGAGTTAGAGACGCTAAGGTCGCTTAAAAGGAAGCTGAGGCCACTCTATCTCATAAAATGGTAAATCGCAAGGCCATCACACTGGACCTCAGCAAAGCAGTTAGCAAGCTAACAAGAATTAAGGGTGAACTGGATATGGTAGTTCAGTAGGCCAAGGTAGCAGTGCAACGAGCTGAGGCTGCTAAGAAAAAGCTTGGGGTGGCTAAGAAAGAAGTCATTTTTGGAAAGGAAGAGGTCGCCAAGGTCAAATTAGAGATCGTCGTGTTAGTTGCAAAAGCAGCAGAGAATGCAGAGTCTGAAACCAGCTCCTCCTTCTTCTACACTTTGTGGGAGCGATACCCAAAGATGGATTTCTCCTTTTTTGATAAGGATGCCCTTGAGGCTGCTAAACATTTTGAGAGGACTGTGAAGGCTATTTCTTCCAAGAAAGGCATAGTGTTCATAATTGGAGTTGGTCCTACTAAGGGTGCTATTTAAAGAGAGAGCAGCTCACTGGTCATGAAGGCCGCTAGTGATCAAACGATGAACGACCTGCTTGCTTCACCTATCTACCCTTCACTCCACAAAGACTCAGCTCTTGAGGATCCATCCTCTTAGGCCATAATTCTTTGTAATTTCAAATTTCATTTTTGAACTCTGTATCCAATCTTAGACTTTGTATGAATATGCCTTGTTAAAAGAGGTATTAAATGAACTTTTATGATATTCTTGCTTGTTTCCTCTTAGTTTCCATTATTACATGCTCCATACACTGCATATAATGGCTAGCATGATCACGATCATTAGTCAGGCTAGATGCTAGGTAAGTTACGTCTCAACTAAAATTCCATGACTAATATATAGCCCACTTCTTGTGCAAGACTTTATTAAGATTTTATTTAGAAACTAATAAACATAAACATAAAAAATTTGAGAAAACTCTTAAGGGATTTTACTAATATCTAAATAATTTTATAAGAGTAGGATCTCTATTGGTAGTATGGGTGAAAATGCTCAGCATTCCAAGCTCAAGGAAATTCTATTCTATCCATATTCACTAGGTGATAAGCGTCATTGCCCAGGACTTTCTTAATGAGGTATGGGCCCTCTCAATTTGGACCAAGGGTTCCCTCATTGACCTTGCGAGCTTTAGGGAGAATAAGGCATAAAACGAGATCACTAACCTTATAGCTCTAAGCTCGAACCTTTCTATTGTAAAACCTCGAGACCTATTATTGGTAGGTCGTGACCCTAAGGCAAGCCATTTCTTTTGTTTCTTCTATAAGATCGAGATTCACAACGAGCAGTTGGTTGTTATCATCCAGATCAAAAGTAATTCTTTGTTATGATGCTACTTCAAGTTTTACTAGGATCATTGCTTCAGACCCATATACCATCAAAAAGGGAGTTTCTTTTGTACTACTACGAACTATGGTTCTGTAAGCCTAGAGCACTTTATGTAGTTCATCTACCCATACTCCCTCCTTAGCCTCCAACTTTATCTTCAAGATGTGCTTGATGATATTATTGACAGCTTTGACTTATCTGTTGGCCTGGGAGTGGTCTACAACTAAGAAGCTCTTTATGATCTTAAGGTCATCATAGAACTTGATGAATCGCTCACTATTGAACTACATCCCACTATTGGTTACAATCTGTTGGGGGACTCCAAATCTACAAATAATGTTATTCCATACGAACTTCTCGATCTTTGCAAAAGAGATCTCTACGAGCTCTTTTACCTTTACTCACTTGGTGAAATAATCCACAGTTACCACTGTATGTTTGCAATTTTTGCAAGTAGTAGGGAGTGGTCTAATTAGGTCCATGCCCTAGATCACAAAGGGCCGTAGACTAACCATCTGTTGCAGTAGGCTAGCAAGGTTAGCGAGATCTTCTCAAATCTCTAGCATTTGTCACATTTCTTAACAAGATCAACAATGTCCTATTTCATCATAGACCAATAGAATCCCTGTTGAAAAGCTTTTTGAGCTAGAGATAGCACCCAGCATGATTTCCACAATGGCTAGCATAGATTTCTTTTAGAACGGTGACACAGTCTTGGCCATCAATGCATCTTAGAAGTGGAGTTAAGAATCCTTTTTTATAAAGCATATCATCATAGATGCAATATCTAGCTACCTAAGCTCGCAATCACCGTGCCTTGAGCTTATGTTCTGGTAGTTTGTCATTCTATAGGTAATCAATGATTGGGCCCATCTATGAGTTATGGGCCATTGCAACTACCATCATAACATCCTTCTATTCTATGCTTGAGGGTAGGAGGAATTCCACTAGGATTACCCCCAGGAAGTTAGCATTCTTAGTTGTGGCTAGGCAAGCTAAGGCGTTAGCATGTGTGTTTTGAGCTCATGGTATCTAGTTAACTTCAAAGTGTTGAAACGAGCTCAATAACTCCTAGACTTTCTATAAGTAGATGGTCATTTTTTATCCTCTGGTCTGGTATTCCCTCCGTACATGGCAGACAATAAGCTGCAAGTCACTAAAAATCTTCAATCTTTTAGCTCGCATTTCATTCATCAGATGCAAGCCAGCCAATAGCACTTCATACTCAACTTCATTATTCATGGCTTGGAAATCGAATCTTAATGCATAGAGGATTTTATGCCCTTCTGGACTAATGAGAAATACTCTTGCCCTGACTTTTTGCTTGCTTGATGACCTATCAACATACAGTTCCTAACATGGAGCTTCTAAGGCCTCTACTTCCTCTCATATGAGCCCAATGAATTCTATGATAAAATCTACCAGAGCTTGCCCTTTGATTGTCGGTCTGGGCTTATATTCAATGTCAAAGTAAGCTAGCTCGACTGCCCATTTGAGTAAACAACCTGAGACATCTATCTTTTGTAAAACTTGTCTAAGTGGAAACTGTGTGAGCACCTTTATGCTATAAGCTTGAAAGTAGGGTCACAGCTTCCTTGACGCAATTACCAAGTAGTAGGTGAGTTTCTCCATGGGTGAGTACCTCGTCTTAGCTTCCAGTAACCTTTTGCTCACATAATAAATGGGGAACTGAGCTTCATCTTCTTCTCGCACTAGAGTCGCACTAAAAGCGTATTGGGACACTCCTAGATAGATAACTAGCTTCTCGCCCTCCTTTGGTTTAGACAAAAGAGGAGCTCGCCCGAGGTATTATTTGAGCTACTAGAAGACAACTTCACATTATTGTGTCCATTCGAACTTTCTTACCTTTTCAGGACATTAAAGAAAGGAACACATTTATCTGTCACCTTAGATATGAACCTACTAAGCACTGTAACCTAGCCATTTAAGCTTTACACATCCTTAACTCTTGTAGGAGATCTCATATCAATGAAGGCTTTTATCTTCTTTGGATTGGCTTTGATTCCTTTGCTATTCACTATGAATTCAAGGAATTTTCCCAAAGTAACCCTAAATGTGCATTTGTGCAAATTCAACTTCATTCAATACCTCCTTAGGATTTAGAACATCTACCCCAGCTCGTGGACATGATTGCCGACCCACTTGGACTTCACCAACATGTCATCCACATACATCTCAATTGTTCTTCCAATCTAATCTTTGAACAATCGTTGATAAGTTGCCCCTGCATTTTTCAGTCTGAAACGTATCACTTTGTAACAGTAGAGCCCGCAATCAATGATAAAGGAGGTGTGCTCTTCATCTTAAGCATCCATAGGGATCTAATTGTATCTCGAGTAGGCATCCATAAAGTTAAGGAGTTGATGTCTTGCTGTTGCATCCACGAGTTGTTCAATTTATGGCAAGGGGAAGCTGTCCTTTAGGCATGCCTTATTAAGGTCAATGAAGTCAATACAGGTTCTCCATTTCCTATTCTTTTTCTTGACCAACACAGGTTAGCTACCCAGGTCAAGTAATGAGCTTCTCATATAAACTTATTAGCCAAAACTTTATCTACTTCCTCTTTTAAAGCTGCGTATCATTTAGCGGTCATTGGTCTTCGCTTCTAGCAAACTAGCTTATACTAAGCATCAATATTCAACTTGTGTGACATGAACTTGTCTGTATGATTCCAGGCAAAGACATCAAGGTTTACCTTAAGAAAATTAGTTAGCTCCGCCTTCATGCTTGGGGATAGATTCCTTCCTAGTTTGAGGCATCTTTTAGGGTCTGCCTCATTGACTTGAATGTCCTCGAGTTCTTCCATCAGACTTGTCACCTTTTCAAAATCCACTTTACAAGGGTCCAGGTCATGGTTGACCCCTGCCGAGCTCATAGGTCACATCTCTCCTCTAGAAATCACATCAATCTTCTTTCCTCTTACTCCTATTTCAATTGCATCTTTATAATAATATCAGGCCACTTGTTTTCCTCTTCGTACACATCTAACTTCGTTAGGGGTTGGAAATTTGATGGTAAGCATTCTAGGTGATATGACCATATCTAGGTTGTTCATCACTGGTCACCCTAATGCTACATTATACATTAAGGGAGAGTTTATGATCAAGAAATCAGCCAGGGCAATGGCTTGGCAGCCCAAGTCCCCAAGGTTAATTGGAAGTTTGATTTGCCCTACTGGTACTACTGTATCTCTTGTGAAGCCAAAAAGAGGTTTTGAGGAAAGCTTAAGCTAGTCAGAATTTATGCCCATTTGGTCAAAACATTGCTTGTACATCATGTTTACTGAGTTGCCTGTGTCAATCATGATTCTCTACACTTCTAATTTCTACGTAATTTGAAGAATTGGGATGAATGCTTGGCTTATGTTGAATTTGCTTACAATATAAGTGTGCATAGTACTACTAAACATTCTCCTTTTGAGGTGGTTTACGGATTCAATCCAACAACACCACTTGATTTAGCACCATTG
>JANHAO010004293.1:0-24463 GCA_026873985.1 Saraca asoca
TGTATATAGCTGTTTTCAGATTTTTTTAAAAAATAAGAAGAATACCTATTTTTATTAATGACAAAGTTGTAAATAATATTAAATACATTTTTTCATCTTAAAAAATAAAGAAAACACTTGCTTTCAAAATTTACATCCAAACAAGTTTTTTATTTTTTGGTTCTAAAAAACCAATTTTTAAAAACTATTTTTAAAAAATTATTTTCAAAAATAATAAAACAAAAACACCTGAAAATACTTTCAATAGACCCTAAGTTACTACTGTCAATTCTCTTAAGTTTTAAATTTTAAATTTTTATTTTTTATTTAGATTTTACTATTTGTTTATCTTTATTTTTTTATTTGACTTTTTGAGAATTGAAATAAAAATTTAGAATTAAAAAAATAAAATTTTTATTAATCTACTAAAATTAAGTTTTCATTATTATATCTATAATAAATTTCTAATTTAAATTTTATTTTATCAAAATTTTACTATTTATTTATTATTTTTCTTATAAGTTCTTAAAAATCAATAAGCAGATATTAGAAAATCAAATCCTAATTATTCTTTAAAAATGAAGCTTCTGACATTATCTTTATGTTTAATATAAATTTTTTAGTATAAATTTTAATTTTTTAATCAAGATTTTATTGTTTATTATTAAAATATTTATTCTCTTTCACTAAATCATTTTTTTTATAATCAAACAAAATTTTATGTGTTTCACGAGATGATAAATAAATAAGTATTATTATTACTCTTTGATATTTATATTTACAATAAGTTAGTATATTTTTTAAATTATTTTATAATCATTACAAATATTCATTACATGTAAATTTCATTAATCCTTTAAAATAGTTTATATAAATTAATAAATAATTAATATTCATATTTTATAACTAACCCATGCACAAGTATTTTTCTAATAAATAAATAATTGAGCTTTATTTTGACGCAAATGTTTTGAGATATTTGACTATTTATATATTTTATTTATCTTTATTTACAAAAAAAAGACTTACCTTAAAAACGTTACCCAATGAGCTCTTAATTCTCGAAAGGGGAGAGGAAATGTAATTTTCAGGAGATTGAATTATATATTGATGTCACTAATGTAGCTTTAAACAATTATAAAAGAATATACAAGTATAATTCAAGATTTATCTCAGGAATTTTTAATTATTTTAGGCATGTTATATGCGAAACTGATCACAGATATCACACATTTAGCAAATAATTATTTTAATGGCGCTTTATAAAAAGAAGTATAGCATATTTGCATGGAAATCATATTATGGTAAGTACTATTACATCCCCACATGGATTAACAAAAATTTAAATTATTAATAATTATAAAAATTAGTTAAAAATAATTTATTATTATAATAAATTATCTTGTTAAGGTTATTGAAGTATTTAATGTGTAATTTATGTATTATATAAATAATTTGTATTTATGTATATAAAATATTAGATAAATATATATAATTAACAACATTAATGCAATTCTAAATATGCAATTGGAACTATCACAACAAGAATATAGTTGAACATATGCTAATAATAAAGACTAAATTGAATACTCATGAAGTTCTTCGCAATTTATTAGCAAGTAAAGTGAGAAAAAATAAATTATTGGACATCTTCTTAATAATATAAAAATTATAGTATTTACTTTCGTCTAAATATTATTATGTAACAAGTGTGATCCACTTGTTAAAGGAAAATAGGTGAAAAAAATTTTAAATTTCTTTTTATTTTTTCTATTTCAATTTAAATTATAAATAGAACTTATATATTTATCTATTTTAATAATAATTATTTATTTAAATTATCTATAATTCATTTCTACTTTAATTTTTTTATTTTATTACTATTAAATTATTGAATTGTTAATTTAATTTTTAAATTTTTTGAATTATCAAATAATATTTTAATTTTAAATTTTTAATATTTGAATTATTTATTTAGATAATAAAATTTTGGTATTTTAATTTAGAATTTTGTGGTATTATACTTAAATATCAATATTAAAAATAAAAGTTAAAAATATTTTAATATTTTAATGATTTATATAATTTAAAATTTAAATAATTTTAATAATATATCCTTTAATTTTTAAATTATAAATCACTTTAATAAATATTATATATCTTCATTCTTTATGAAAATTATCTATTTAAAAAAATTATTTAATAAAATTGTTTACACATAATTTTTAGTTTAAATTTATTAACAAATTTCAATTTGAGTTATTTCAGTATGTATTATATAATTTATATATAATAAGTAATTATATTTATATAAAAATAAAATACTTATCAACACATGACTAGTAATATATCTAATATTGATTTGGTAGATAATATCTATTTAAAATCTTTTACTTTTTAAATTTTCATATTATTTGTTAATATCTAATACTAAATCTTCCTGATAATATAGAAACCATAACACTCATTTTCACCTAAATGTCACTACGTAGCAAATATACTCCATTTATCACAAGAGAGCAAGTAAAGATAAATTTTAATTTTTTTATTTTTTCTTTTCTATTTTAATTTAAATCATAGATAAAATTTATATTTATTTGTTTTAACAATAAATAATTATTTAAATGATCTATAATTAATTTCTAATTTAATTTTTTAATTTTATTACTATTAAATTTTTAATTTTTTGAATTATCAAATAATATTTTAATTTAAAATCTTCTTTATAATATAAGAGTCATAACATTGATTCTCACCCAAATGTTACTATATAACCAGCATGCCCTATTTGTTATAAGAGAGCAAGTGAGAAGAAATTTTAATTTTAATTTTAATTTTTTTTTGTTTCAATTTAAATCATGAATAAAATTTATATATTTATATATTTTAATAATGATAATTTATTTAAATCATCTATAACTGATTTTTAATTTAATTTTTTAATTTTATTTCTATTTTAATTTAATTTTTAGATTTATAAATTATTAAATAATATTTTGATTTCAAATTTTTAATAATTATTTATTTAGGTAATGAAATTTTGGTATCTTAATATTATTATAATATTTTTCAACTTAGAATTTAGTAGTATTATATTTAAATATTAATATTAAAAATAAAAATTGAAAATATTTTTATATTTTAGTGTGTTACATAATTTAAAATTTAAATAATTTTAATAACATATATTCTAATTTTTAAATTATAAATAATTTTAATAGATGTTATATATTCTCATTCTTTATAGAAATTATCTATTTTAAAAAGTTACTTAATAAAATTATTTACACCTAAATTTTAGTCTAAATTTATTAATAGATTTTAATTTAAATTATTTTTATGTGTATTAAATAATTTGTATATAATAAATAATTATACTTATATAGAAATAAAATACTTATTAACACATGATAAATAATATCTAATTATGATTTGGTAGATAATATCTATCTAAAAATTCTTAATTTTTAAAATTTTATATTATCTTTAAATATCAAATACTAAATTTGATATTTCATAATTTTTTATTTTAAAATTTTTATTATTTTTTAGTAATTATTACATTTTCAATTTAAAATATTTCTAAAATATGTATAAAGTAGTTAATTTAATTTTTTAAATAAAATAATTTATAAATATATTCATCTATGTATTAATATATTGAAAAAATATTTTTGAAAAGATTTTTTTCAAATGATAAATTTAACTAATTTAAAATATTAATATAATAATTTTGTTAAATTAAAAGAAATATAATAATCTTTCACAATTAAGACGATTATAATTATATTAATTATATAATCATTTAATAAATATAAATATAATAATAGTTTATTAATATTTAAATATATTATATTTAAAATCTAAATCCGTATTATAAATAATTATTAAATAAAATTATTAAAGCCGTGTGTTGCATGAGATACAAACTAATTTGATATATGATAATTTTTTATTTTAAAACTTTTATCACCTTTTGGATACTTATCATAATTCTAATTTGAAATATTTTTAAAACTTCATAAAAAATATTTCTAAAATTTATATTTTTTTGAAGATAATATATTACTGTTATTAATTATATAATTAAATCTTATGGCATAAAGTAATTAATTTAAATTTTTATACAAAATAATTTATAAATAAATTCACCTAAGTATTAATATATTGAAAAAATTTATTTGAAAAAATGAAAAAATTCAAATGATAAAATTAGTTAATTTAAAATATTAATTTAATAACTTTATTAAATTAAAAAAATATAATCTTCTTTCATAATTAATATGAATATAATTATATTAATTATATAATCATTTAATATATATAATCTAAATTTATATTATAAATTACTATAAAATAAAATTATTAAACTCATACAACCCACAGAATACAAACTAGTAGATATATAATAAAGTGAATGATTTCAAATAATATTAATTAGATATTAATTTAAATAAATTAAAAACATAATTTATTAAATAGCTTTCGGATTAAATTTCTATATCAAGAGAGATGGATTGGCAAAAGGGTGAAACAAAAATTTCCCATAATAACTTGACACACGTAAAAGAAAGAAAATGTAGGGCATGACCCAAAAAAAAAAACCTCTATTTTAAGAGTTAAATTATTGAATTCATGTAACTGATGGTCTTTTCTCTTTCTCTCCCTCTTTTTTGTTTTTTTTTGTCTCATGGTCAAGGACTCAAGATCACAAAATTTTTTGTTTCGGACCTTTTTTTGGGTCCACTTACCATGGCCCATATTATTATGAGTCCATTCTTCCTCGAATGAATGTTTGGGTCAGCCCAGCATCTGGTTGTACTATGTAAGCCTTATCTATCAGAGACATTCACGGTGACCAAAAAAAGAGAACCCGCCACTTTTAGTGGGCCTAGCCTTTTTAGGGCCACAGCTGGATGTTAATTTATTGGGCCTATCTTTCTTTTTCATAGGCTCCTCTCAACTTTGCCGCCTTATTTTCCATCTGTCCTTCACTGGTTGGAGTGGTTTAGAACTCAGAACCCTATTTTTCTGCATTGAGGAGCTCGGCTATTCTTCGTTCAAGTGACATCTGAACAAAATAACTAAATTCATATACTCTTTCTGTTGATATTCTGCTGTGTTGTCCAAATTTTCTGTACTTCTTCTCTATTTCGTATCCGTTGCCAAGGATACCAAAAAAGTTTCGTGCGTATCGGCCGCAACGATTCTGAATTTTAGTTATTTGGATAAAAGTAAAACCAATCTGTTTGAGCGATAATGGGTAAGGGGAAGAGTTCTCAGAAAAAACATATTAGAAACTCCAAGAGGACTGCTCGGCATGATCCTGCACGTTCAACCGACAATATGGACATGGACGACGAAATCGATGCCTGTAATTTCTTCTTTTGTTTTTGTTTTTGTTGTTGTTTAATGTTGTTCAGAACAGTAGCTATGCATTCTGACTGCTTTTGATTAACTTGTACCATGTTTTTCTGTCAGTTCATAAGCAGAGGGATATTGTCCCACTCGACTTAAACGATGACGCCGAAGAATCAGATATGGATGAGGAACACCCTATTTTTGATATTGAGGTTTTCTCGTTGCGCCTCTTTTTAATTTGACTTCCCTTCCCTTCCCTTCCCTTAATTGAGTATATACTTTACTCAGAATGTTATTGATTGCAGAGAAGCAATTTTCCTGTATGGCTATTCTAAAGGTGTTTTAACAAACGGCAACAGCTCTGATCTTCTTTTAGATAATTATATTTCGCTTTTAATTCACCCAAAAAAAAAGGAATAAAAAATAATACAAGACAACTCTGGCTTTTTTTTTTTTCTAATTTTGTTTTTGCTCAAGTATTAGCATCAGACAGTACATCAAATTTTCAGTTTTTATATTTGGGTCATCTCTTTTCCTTTCAAATATTCTTTAAAGGGTATTGAAGATGAAGATGAAGATGAAGATGAAGATGAAGATGAAGATGAAGATGAAGATGAAGATGAAGATGAAGATGAGGATGAGGATGACAACGACAACGATGATGATGTGGCAAAAAGTAAGGAAAATGCGTTTGTTACATCCATTGCATTTTAATTAATTTGATTGAGATGGGTTCTTAACTGAAATAAAGTGCATACATCATTTAAGCATATGTATCGCTCTTGTCCTGTGTAATTGAGATAAATGTGTCTTCTTAGCAGACCGCATGCTTGTATCATTGAACCTAATTGACTAGAGAGAAGTTCATTGCATGAAACAATAAAAGGAGACACATTATTTTGCATGGCTATTTGACCATAGACTAGAGCATGTGATAGAAACTAGAACTGTCCAAAATTGCAAGTTCCACAGTTTTCATCAGGTTTTGTAATCAGTTCTGAGTGATTGTTTCTTAGGCTTGCATAACGAAAAGGAAATCAGACAAAGATTTGAACTTCTAATAATTGTAGATAGTATGTGGACACAAAAAATGTATACTGTACAGAATTAAGTTATTAACTGATAATGTTTTATTTCTATTAGACAATCTACATTCCTTTATTGATAAAATTTCATTATATCTTTTATATTTGTCGAGAACTTTAGACTCTTAAGTATTTAAAAATGGTTAGAACTTTTGAGAAATTTTCTTTATGCCTTGGTTGGGCAACCTTGTTTCCTTTATAGATTGAATCTCACTATGCTTTACAAATGGTTAAAACTTGTGAGAATTTCTTTATACCTTTTCTGTCTGGATTTGTGCAAGTGTTTGAAGTGAAATTCGTGTGCAAGAGACATAACTGGTGTTAAATTGTATTTATGTTTAGTAATTAGGCAAAGAAGATATTTACGTGCAAAGTTTGGTGGAGATGAGGATGATCTCCATGATGATGATGATGGAGATGAAGAAAATGATGGACTCAATTGGGGTCGTAATGTGCATGGTGCTGAGAATTGGGACTTTGAGGTGAGGTTTTTAGCAATGCATGCCTTTGGTACACCCTCCGCGTTTACAGGTGAAAAAAATAATTGGCAATTGTAAAATTTAAATCATCATTGAATGGTTGCTATCCTTCAGTTGGATCCATGTACAGATGTACTACTTTCTGTGTCCTTAGTCCTTACATTTAAATATTTATGGTGAATAGTTGTAATTGTAACTATGTTGTTTTGTTGAAGCTGCAATCAAGTGATGATGAGGCCCCAGAAGAAGAGGAGGAAGTGGCATTGCAGATGCAAAGGGAGAAAGCAAAATCTTTGACAATGGAAGACTATGGCCTTGTTAATATTAGTGAAGATGAGACTGATAGGGAAATAACTTTGAAGGTAAGTGTTGCTAACTGTCATGATTTTTTGCTTGAAGTTGGTCAACTCTGTGTTACTGGAGTAAAATCATGCCAGAGGGCGGAAATGAGAGGGGAAAACAGAATTTGGTAAAGGCATCTGAGGTATGGTTTCTGTCAACTAACTTTAATGAACTTTTATACATGTACAGGAAGCATCTGTTAAAGGAAAGGACGCAACAACATCCCCTTATGGAAATTTAACCCTGGAAGATACAGATACAATGTACAAGCTTGAGGATTTAAATGCTTTATCAAAGGAGGAGCAAATGAAAGCTTTGCACAGGTTGGGATTTTATCTCATTATTTGTGGTTTTGATTTTCTCATGTACATCTTCTGATGTAGGTTTTTGCCATTATATCTTTTCTTAGTGATTGGATTCTCATTGCAGGTCAGCTCCAGGATTAGTTCATTGGCTGTCAGAATTAAATGAGGCACATGAACAGCTTGAAAGCAAAATAAACCCGTTCTTAAGCAAAGTATCTTCTCTCTCTCTCTCTCTCCCCCTTTCGTCACCCCATCAAAAAAAAAAAAAAATTGTGGAGAGAACTAGTGATTAAAATAATATCAGAAAACCTTATTTGTAGGAAGCTTGCAGAAGCTACAGCACTTAAACGCCATGAACCCCTTGCTTAGGTATACAATTCAGTGCATTTTCCTGGTAGATGACATGCCCAGAGAGTCTGCATGCCCTCCAACAGATTGGTTCTGGGTTATCGATCAGTTGATATTTATTAAGAATGTCTCTCTGCAGAAGGGCATTCTTCTGATTGCTTGGTTCTTATTTGGTCTTGGGTTGTTTTTCTTCTGTTTTACTAGACTGCTATTAAGCCTCTATTGAGATTTCCACTTTTTCCCATTTATCAATATTCAAGTTTCAGATGCTTCTAAATATGTCTCCTGTGCCTTTCTATCTTAATTTTATTTTGGCTCTTTTATAAAGCATATTCTATGCACATAATAGCTATTTATAGACTACTGCTGCTTCGTTTTTCCTAAGCTACACTAATTTCCTGGTACTTACATGATGGTGATATTGCATTTGAATTGCTCTTATCTTTTATGAAGGTTAAAAATGGGGAAGTTGTTATGGATGGAGGAGTGCGTTATTTTGAATTGAAGCAGCTTCTTTTGCTGTCCTATTGCCAAGCTATAACATTCTACCTTCTTCTCAAGTCTGAAGGCCTGTCAGTTCGTGATCATCCTGTAATAGCACGCCTTGAAGAGATCAAGAAATTATTGGATCAGGTATTTTATTTTTCCTTGAACTGGCCAACATGCATGACTGGGAATTGTAAAGTCATTTGCTTGATGGTGGTCTCTAAGTTACCAGTAAATGTTGCCCTATTATCACACAATTATTTGTTCTCCTACGACAGACCATATCTTTTGACTTGGAATAATTTTGCTACCCGATGTTTCCACTTTCAGCTATTCTATCTCATTCTATTCTTGAGATTTTTTTTTAAAATATAATTTTGTTGATAAAATTAAAACTGATTAAATGGTATATGCTGCTATAAACAAGACATTTCTTGCTAATTAAATCATTTGAAATTATGACCTTTTACTAGTGTATGAATTACTCATAGTGTAACATATTTTACCATGCAAATATCAGTCTTCTGTTCATGCAGCAAATTTCGCATATCACTGCTTACTGTGATTTTTTGCTGCTTCCTTCTGGGTTTGAGAAGAAGTTAGTTTTCTTTAGAGTTTGTTGTTTGTTAATGCATGCCTCACTCTGCAGACAAAACAGCTTGATGGAAAACTTCCAGTTGAACTTGAGGACCTTCTTAAAGGAAATCATGTGTTGGAGACAGCAGTAAAGTCCAGTAATGAAGATGCTCTGACATCAACTTATACTTTCACTAAACACCAGGAGGACCATCTCCCTGCCAAAGCACAGAAAGCAGCAGAGGTAGTTGTCCTTTCTGTGTATTGTCTTATAAATGTTTGTGTACTTGATGATTGTGGTCTTCAAAAGTGTCTTATAACTCACTGTATTGCTGCAGCCTCAGGAAGCAGTTGAGTTGCAAAAGGTGGGGTCCTTGAAGGATAATGCTGACAATGCAAAAAAAAATAAACATCGGGTGAATTATAAACTACAAAATTTATTCATTTTATGTATCTTTTAGTTTGATCTCCATGAATATCTATCATACCTTGTGGGTGTTGCTGTACTAGATATTCTATAAAAAAAAATCGACTAAGATAAACTTGAACATTGCAGAAGGATCATATTGGCATTCAGAGTTTGAAAATGTTAGAAACGAGAGCTTCCCTGGAGGAAAAATTGAAACAGAAGGGTTTGTACAGTGCCATTGCTCCAAAGCCCAATGGTGCCCTAAAACGCTCAAGGCCAGTTAATGGGTATGGCCTTTCCCCTGTGGCGCTTTGCATTGCTTATATCTATCATTATAGGAACTTATTTGTAACTTACTAATTTGACAGACAACTTGAGACATATGATGATTTTGATGATGATGCTGTGGATATTGAGGGAGTAAGGTTGGATAATGCTTTTCGTGCAAGCAAAATTTCCCAGTTTCTTGCTCCTAGGCAGAAAAAATCCAAGGTTCAAAAATTGATAAATCCTTCTGATGTTTTCAATTTCATTTGCAATATATAGTAACCTGCATGTTGGAAGCCACTTCCAAAGGTGTAATTTGAAGGTTTTATTCATGCTAGATACTATCCAGCACGCTTGATTTTTCCATATTTAATCATGAGATATTTTAGTGTGTAACATGACTGTTCTACACTAGCATCATTATCATGGTTAAAACAGAATATCACTTAAAATGCTACTGATCGGTGAACCAAGCAATTAACCAGTTTAAGTTATTTAGGTGAAAAGTAATATAATGAAGTCCATGCTATAGTAGTTATCCAAGATTTTGCCTTTTTTTCCTGAGACATAAAAGTACATTTGTTTTAAATAACATGTCCTGAAGCTTCTCACTGATCCCTTTTGGTTAAGGTTGTTTCTGGTGATGATGATCTACCGAAAAGAGATGATATTGGAGAAAGGAGGAGGAAACATGAGCTTCAGGTTTTGGCTGGTGCTGGGATCAAGTCTGAGGATGATGTCAATGATGAAATAGGCGATCCTGGATCTGGATCTGATGGGGTTGCTGATGAGGAGGATGATAGTGATAAATCAGACTCAGAAAATGACTTATATGAACAAGTGAAACAAAAGCGAGCTGCAAAATTGGCTGCTAAATCTCAGACTTACTTAAGGTTTAGTTTTCAATCCTCTTAACTTCTCTTGAATAAAGTGCTTTAGCTTTTTTCATCCTTTCCGTGCTCTGGCAATGTTCTTTGCATTGGTTCTGATACATGGATCCTAAAGTTGAAAATTTTGTTTGTGCAGGAACTCGCCAGTACCGTCAATACCAGAGACTGTGGAAGGAAAGCGCCAAATCTCTAATGAGGTTCTAACTCTATCTTTCCTGCGTTATTAATAATTTTTCGGATTTCTAATTTATAATCTCTGTTGCCATTATTATCCTGTAGATATCCAAGAACAGGGGTTTGACGCGAGCTCGCAAGAAGCAAAACAAGAACCCAAGGACGAACAGCAGGGTAATTTGATTAAAAGCACAATTCTCAAGGTTAACAAATTCCATAACCTTGTATATTTTAACCGAACTTTCTCTCAATTTGCAGAGGAAGCATAAAAAGGCACTTCATCGTCGTAAAGGGCAGGTCAGGGATATCAAGAAGCCTAGTGGTCCTTACGGAGGGGAAGCATCAGGAATTAATGCCTCTATTAGTCGAAGCATTAGATTCAAGAGCTAATAATTTTATCAAGCGGCAGTCTCCAATATTTTATCCTTGAAATGCATTGAACTAAGAGAGAGGTGATGAACACAGGAAGAAATTACTTCGATTTTTGGAACATGCTTGTATTTATTTATTTTAGTTGATTGGGTAAAAAAAGGTTTTGCCGTCTTGCCAAAATTGATTTGCAAAGTTGTTTCAACTAATTGCTTGCATGTGACGACTCGCAAACTATTTGCACTCTAATATTTACAATTACCGCAAATTTATATACATTCCTGTTTTTAAGTGTTGACTTAAATTATGCAATGAAGTTGTGAGCATATATAAAATTCAACTTCCATTCTTCAAATTCTGGCAATATTTGTAATTACAATAATAAATGGAAATAGACAAAGGTGCAACTCCCACTTCTCAAATATAAAAGCCTGCAGCCAGCTAATTTAGGATGTTAGTGTCTATCAGGCAAGTTATATAATTGGTGAAATTGAATTCAGTATTAAAACTGCATTGGAAATTGGAATGAGCATGTTCTTCGTAACACAACTATTGACGGTGGCTTTATGCCTATTGAGTTTTAATCTCATGGCTACTTCCTGTTGAAGATGACTCGTTAAGCAGCCTTCATAATTGGCCGTTGTCAAAGTAGCAAGTGTTTTTAGATATGTAAATTAATTTTTCCCAAAAGGAGGGTGCAAAATTCGCTTGTGACTGAATGTGAGAGTGAAACTAAGGAAATGCATAAACCCTATGAAGAAAAAGGTGTTCCCCTGAGAACTTCAATCACCACAATGCAAACATGCCGAAACGGCCTCAGATTGGCTTCCACAACAGTGTTAACTCTTAAGAGAATACCTATAAGCCTCACATTATCAGGCATCTGGGGGCAATAGAAGATGCCAAATGTAGATGAGTCAGCTACGTCTTTAATTTAATCATGAAGAACCAGCAGCAGCAGCATCAGCAGCCTTTTTCTCCTTCTGTTTCTCCCTCTTTTTCTTATTCCGTAATGCATTTTTGCTGATTGATCTATAAAGTAATCAACAAAGAGCAGTTATAACAGAATTTACATTATAAGAAACAAGTGGAAAGAACTGAAGGAAAAAGGTAATTTACTCTGTGGGGTTCCCTCCAAGCAACTGCAATAACAAATGATTATCATATCATTAGAACCAAGAAATGTACAATGAAATTCAACCTCCAAAAATTTAAGGAATAGAGAAACCAAAATTAATTAATTGATTTCATAAAAGCTAATGAATATTTTCTACTGAGCAAAGTATCAATCATTTCCTTACAGTATACATTTTTAGTTTATATTATATTGAAAATCACAAACAGAAAATAGATTGGGTGTACCTCAGCCTGAATAGCAGCTGCAGTCTTAGCATGTGGCGGACGATATGCAGCGGGTTTCTGTGAAGGTGGGTTGGCAGAAGAGGCTTTTGCAGAAGCTTGGGTTGATTTTGACCCTTGACCTGAAATGAGTCCACAATCATCATAACAAAACAAAGAGATGGAATGCAAATAAACAAAATTCTACACAACAGAAAAAAAAATGTAGAACCTGCGGGTTTGCTATCTTCAATTTTTGCTGAGTCCAGTGACTTAATTAATTCCGCAATGTCACTGAATTTATTTGGTGACTCTGGTTTCCAGTCAGCCTGCAAATAGTTTGCTTACAGTCAATGATGTTTGAGGAAATTTGGTATTAAAACCACTTAATCAGAGAAGGCACTACTGACCTGATACAACTTATCAAACATTTTCTTGAAATACAATGAGCCATTGTAGAGGAAAATCTTGATCCTTTAATAGAGGGACAAATAAAAGAGGTTACTTTCTCGGTAAAAAAAGCCTATAATCAATAACAAAATGGAAACAAATGTAAAAACTGATTAAATAATTTTGTCCCCATGGGTAACAAACTAACAATTGCTTATTTTCTGGAAATTAGTTCCAGGTCCCACCAATGGTGGATCAAGACATACCCATTATCAACTTGAAGCCTTGGAGCTGTAGTAGCTGTCATGAAATAGCGTCCATCTGGAGACCATTCACTTGTTACAGACCATTCAGCCTTAGTTGTTGTAAGCTGCTTCCGCTCTATATAATCCCAGAATACCTAGAAAATAAGAATTAAACACAAAGTACATATGAGAAATTGGTGTGCATGAATGCATGAGGATAAGTAACATGGAAGTATGCTGAATACTTGTTGAAATCAACACCTTCGAACCTTAAATTTTTTGCATAAATTTGGAACATAACATGAACATTGAAGTAAGAAAAATTGCTTGCAGTTATATATATATATATATATAAGGACATGTTAAGGGACAGATGCATTCAAGATTGATGAAATCCCAAAAAACAGCTAGGAACAAAGGAAACTGACCAAACAAGTGAGCAACAGGACTTAACATATTTAACATACAAAATATCAAAGATTATCTTAAATCCTTCCCCATGGGGAAGGAAGAGTAGAAGTACCAGCACACACAATAGATTCTCCTATTTCTATGTAGAAATATTGTATGAAAACATAAGAAAAAATAATGTGATTCAGAGAATAAGGCCACTAATGGGTGTCTTGGCTTCTTCAAACTCAAGCTAGATTAAATCATTCATAATGAAATCAGTCAGACAAAAAAATTGCGAAAAAAGGCCTCTAGATAAATTAAATTTAAAAAGAAATTGTACTTTATAAATTGAATTTTGAACAGGGAGAGTCACTAGTCAAGGTCAGCCACTAGAATCTAATGGAAATTTAAAAAAGAAGAACTATGATTGCAAGAACATACCATATCACCAGGTAAGTTACCAAATCCA
This sequence comes from Saraca asoca, assembly GCA_026873985.1. Lineage (NCBI taxonomy): Eukaryota > Viridiplantae > Streptophyta > Magnoliopsida > Fabales > Fabaceae > Saraca > Saraca asoca. The sequence continues at coordinate 13,906 of JANHAO010004293.1, forward strand.
GCCAAACATAAAACTGGAATTCAGAGTCAAGGCCACAATTTTCTATACTTTAAACCCAGATATAGATTCTTATTTCCAAAGAATAAGCCACATCAAATCTAAAACACCCCCCCTCTAAAAAATAAATAAATAAATAAATAAAGGATAACTCTAAAGGCATAGATTTTGAAGTTACTTTCATAAAAATGGAAATTAGCGATTAAGGATACATTTCCCTTTTGGGTTCCATCGAATTGTATTGTAAGGACCAGTTCCAAGCTCCAGTAGAGGATTGCACTTCTTGTCAAACAGAGTTGCCTTAGCTGGCATAACTAAAATACGTTAAGGAAAGGTGAACTATTCAAAAGATGCAAAGAGAATCAATCACAAGTGAGAAGCTTAATACAAGCACAAAATATCCAACATATTAATCCTGTAATAATGTACATTTCCGTAAGCATCCAATACTCTGGAACACAAAATGTGCAACTTTATATATAGAAGGGATTAGTTTGTAACAATATAATAAAGAAAAAGAAACAGCAGCAGCTCTGGTGTCTTTTCAAGGCATTTACTGCCATGGTTCTAAAAGCTAACAAATAAGCAATTGGTTTAACAAATATGCATAAGTCCATGAATTCACCAATAACCATGAGTATTTCATCAGAACAAACCCAGCCCTATGTCAAATAACAACATCTTTTAGCATGTATCAACCATCAGTTTAAAATGAGACCTTCAGTACATATTTTGTATCACTGTAATGTACATACCACAGAGAAAAGGATACATCCATATACAACAGCAAATTCCAAGCCTGAATATGACCACTGAGCATCATGAACAGGTCCATCTTTACCTGCCAATTTATAAAGTAATTTCTTGTTATCCTTATGAATATTTTATGAAAAACAATCAAGTTCTTTCTTCAGTTATGGTAAGAGCATACGAAGAGGTACAAGTCCTTCATGCTTCCCATCTGTTGTCAAGTAGCATAACTTTGATTCTCCGTAGTAACTCTGATTAGTTTTATCCACGTCCGACTGCACCACCACTAGAAGCCCAGTAGAGCCAGAATTCCAACTAAGTTGGACAGTAGAACATCGAAAAAAACTCCGCCGAGCAACAGGTTGGCTTTGAGAATCTTTCCCACAAGCAAATATCTGTACACTAGCAGGAACCCCCTACAGAACAATAAAAATTTACAATATACATAGTAACATATTATGTATGAAAACCTAGGATACTTTCTCATACTATTATTTCCAGATGCCTGCCACATAGGCTGTAACTGAAACCTTGCATGTGACCTTGATTAATGATAAGGGGAATCAATGGAGTTAAAAAAAAAAATAAAAAATAAAAAATAAATGAAGAAGACAGAACACTGCAAGTGTTAACAAATTCAAATTAGATTGCTAACCTTTTAATCTAACAAACCAAGGCAACCCAAATTGTTTAAATTCCTCACCATGTTTGAAAGAGCATGGTTTTATATAATTTAAAAATTGATTTAAGTATATCCAACCATTTGGCTCAACCAAGCATCAAGCAGATGCTTGGAATCAGCAATATCAGGTTTCTACTTTAATCCTCATCCATGATTGGAATACTTGATTATAAAGATTGCACTTTTTTATTTTTTTGCTTCAAATAATCATCTATTCATCCAAGAATAAAGGATTTGCAGAAAGCCAATTCTGCATATTTTCAGTTTTGTGCATTAATAGATCACAAAATATTATATGTTAGAAACCTAAAACTTAAGCCTCCATAAAAAGCAAAATGTTACGGGAAGCAAACCTTGGACTCTGGAACAAAAGCTGCAATATGAGACCCAGGTGTCCCAGAAAGTGCAATAGCAGCAACTCCTTGAACTTTCAACCTATTTATAATTCCTTTAGAGAAATCCCCCGTGTCAAAAAATTGTATCTCATTAGTTGCCATCCGGCATGCAACAGCTTCATCAGAGCTAAACTGAATTGAGGGCCTGACGACAGATAAGATAACAGCTAAAACATAAGCTATTTCAAAAGTGTTTATGCACGCATTAGGAAAAAAAAAATTAGCACTTAAAGATGTAAAATGTCATGAGAGGTAAGGCCAGGCTTGGTAAGGATTAAGATCGTGAATGCATACCAAGTTGTTTTCGACATGTTCTTTTGGAAGTGCTGATAAACCGATTCACCAGACTCTGTTTTCCATAAAGTCACGTTCTTTTCTTGTGGCGTTGAGGATTTTTGAAAGGTTTGCAAGAAAGTTCCACAGGGGGACAAGATGGCTGCAGCAACACTGGGGACTTCAAATGACCTAATCTCTTTTGTGCGTTGGCAATCATATATACTAATCACACTATTGGTTTTCATCACCATGAGTTTAGATCCATTCTCACAGAATTTTGCACTCGTGCAAGTAACTTTTTCGAGCTTGACACCAGGTTGACCACTGACGAAGGGAGGTCCATTCCAGATGGAGAATTCTTCTGGCCCTCGAACTGAGAAACAATCAAAAGAACAAAAGATAAGAGAAGAGAAGATAAAAACATTTCAATCCGGAAGCTAATAGATGATACCTAATATCTCCAAAGATGGTGAGTCATTTGATGCCATTAGAAGCTGGTGGAAGAAGCGGGACGAGCTACCCAGCAAACAAAATGCTGCAAAGGAAGGTCCTAGTAAATGAGTGAATTTGGTCCGACTACGATTTCACAGGACGAACTCGAGAACTTGTCACTGTTGATTTAGAACCTCGAATCAACTAGGAACAAAAAGTCGTTTCGATTCGGCCGACACAACCGAAATTTTTCGACCGATTTCCTTAACAAAGGATACTAAATAGAAACAGCTGGGTATCTGAGTGTATCCATTCTCCCAGTTCAACACTGCCAAATTAATTTCTCTGCTGAACTTTTCCCTTAAGAAAAATATAATGGGCTTAGAGGAAACCACAAACTAGGCTTAGCAAGCCCAACTTGAGAGGTTTGTCGTTTTTTTTTTCATGACTTCAAAAACCATTTTGCTAAAATACAATGGGCTTAAAGGAAATAAGAAACTGGGCTAAGCAAGCCCAACTTGCCATTATCATATGCATATTTCCTTGTTTTTGTTTTTTTTTGCTTTGTTCCGAAAATATATATAGAGTGTTCAATGCACCGACACTTCATATAACAGTCATATTCGCATGTTGAAAATGTTCTTATTTTCGATACTTATCGATACTGACACTTCATTTACCATGTAAAAGTAGTGTCGATACTTCTGAAAATATTATATCCCCGTGTCTGTATGTTGGTATCCGTGTAACATAATATATAGTTGATAATATTTATCTTTATTAGTAAAAACTAAATAATCATGAATCATCACTGCTTAAACATATCAATTTTTCATGTGTTATTACTTACAAGTTCGAGAATACTATCTATGAATAGAAAGTAGAAACAAATAAGAGTATATCCAGCTATGCTCAATTTTTCTCCTAATTCTGTTTTTATAAAATATCAATTTATTTAAGTTTATCCTTTAATTAATGTATGTGTAAAGATCAATTTATCTAATTTTGTTTCAATTAATTAAATAAATTAATATTTTATAAGAATAAAATTGATAAAAAATATTTCACAAAAATGAAAGTGAATATAAAAAATAATTTATCCAATTTCATCTAAAAAAATTGAATAAATTAATATTTTATAGGAATAAAATTATAAAAAAATTTCACAACAAAAGTGAAAAAATTGAATTTCACGTTAACAACGCAACAAATAATATTAAAATGAAATTTAATTATTTTTGGAATGCAGTGGAAATTTATTTAATTAAATAGTATGCCATTATAAATTCTAGGTTAAATTATTGTATTGATTTTTATAATTTTACTCAATTTTGAATTAAATTTTAATAATTTAAAATTTTTAAATCTGATTGTTATTTTTATTTTTTATTTTTAATTAGATACTTTTTTTTTTGTTAAGTTTTGTTAGTACTATGGATATTTTCCGGAAAGCACAGTTTGGGCTGGCCAAGGCCCAGTAATAGACACAACTAACCAGGTGAAGGCCTAAATTGGGAATCGAGATCACTTAGTGAGGATGCCAAGCCGTCGGGCGTGAGCTGAAGACATTGAGTGATGTCACAACAAAGAGCACAGCCTGTTGAGAAGGCCCTCAACTCATCAACAAGAAGACTACCATCCCAACCGCCGTTGAGGAGAATGATCGAGCGAGAACAGTGAGGTCAGCCAAAGCCTCCAACTCATCCACCAGTGCAATGCTAGGTTACAAGGTTAGTGAGCTAGATGCACATATGAGATTCAGTCAACAATCAAAGACACACATCTCTAACTGATAGCTCAGCCTCCAAATCGACACATCAGCCCCCAAGTAGTCCAATAATGATTTGTCCGGTATTAATTACCCAATGACAAGCATTAAATGCCCGATGTGGCGAAAATAATTATTTTGCTACTTGTAAAATTATATTTGTACCCCTTTCTCCTTCTATCAATAGGAAGGGATGGTCATTGTAAAAGAGAGAGAGAGAGAGAGAGAGATTTGCATGTAGAAACTCTGCCGGAATACAGAGAGAGCACTGTATATAGTGAGAGAGCATTGCCATTGTAATCAAACTAAGAAAAACAACCATTAATTGATAATCAAAACCAGCATGGACGTAAGGGCCAACTTGACTTTAGCTGAACCATGATAAAACTTCTGGTGTTTGCTATTTTTCTTCTCTTTTAGTATCTTTCTCTTTTGCTTTCTTCTATAACTTGTAGTCTAGGACAAGATTGGATACAAACCTGTTGATTGGATTTTGATGTCAATATCTTGGCTCTAGAAGGAAGGCTCCCACTGCACATTCTTCGTCTTTTATTCCTAATAAGATGCTTTAAGCACAATGGTAAGCGGAAAAGCCACCAAGAGTACAGAAATCACTACTGGCCAACCCAAAGGTCAGATGTAGCAACAGCAGAACATGGCTGCCCTCATAGCAGGTTCTAATATTGGCATAGCCTCCTTGATTCCACACCAACTCGTAGCTCCCAAGACCGGTGGAGCTCAAACTTGGCAACAGCGCCAAGAAGCACTTGACCAACGTCAGGAAGTGCTCGAAAACACCATAAAGGAGTTGGCTAATATGGTCAGAGCATTAGCCTAGGCACATGCCCAGGGTGCACCTAGACAGGATGAAGTTGTTGCACCTGAGGATGGATGTCACCAGCCAGGGCCTCAGCACGAGGAACAAATCAGAATAGAATGTCAACAAGTTAGTTCGCTCATTTCGCCTAACTTGCAGTTAAGGTCCGAAGTCCACTGAGTTTGAAAGGACAAGGAAAGTGATCAGTAAGGTGAGAGCTCTCGCCAAGATGAGAGCTCGCACAAAATCGATCATGAATAAGAGACGGACCACGATTCGTCCAGCTGTGAGCACAGCAAGAAGCATAAAATCTCTTACCACCACTCGTAGCAAGCGAGATGAAAGGAATCGACGAACTGGCAGCCATCGATCTAAGTCCTAAGACCCAATGGTCAAAGAACTACTCCAAAGGATAGAGTAGTTGGAAAAGAACTCTGCGTCCTAAGAGAATCGAGAATCCCGTGAGGAGATAACTCTGCTTTTTAGCAAAATTGAGACGGAGCCCCTTCCTCATAGATTTAAAATTCCAAACATCCCCCTTTATAATGGGGATAGTGATATCTACAGTCATTTGGACGCTTTTAACGTCCAGATAGACCTGTAAACTTCTAATTCGTTGGTGAAGTACCGAGGCTTACCCGCTATGCTCGGAGAGGTGCCGCGAACATGGTTTAGAAGTCTCTCGGCTCGCAGCATTAGGAGTTAGGAAGAATGTCAAAAGAAGTTCCTCAACCAATATAGGGCCTTAAAGAAGCAACTTGTCCCGTCCTGCCATTTAGTGATGATCTTTCAGCGAAAAGACGAGTCACTCAAAGATTATATCACCAGGTTCTGACATGAAGTTAGCAATGTAGAAAACCCATCAAATGAGAGCATCCTTGTGGCAATCTTGATCAATTTTTGGAAGGATGGAAAATTATACGAGGACGTATACAAGTCCCCCATCAAGAGTCTAGGTGAATTCTATGAACGGGCTACCAAGGAGATCCGATGGGAAGAAACCTTCGATCCGAAGAAATCAAACTAGAAGGAGGAGGCAAGCACCTTTAATCGAGGCAAGAAAAGAACTAGGGGTAAAAGCAACAAAGAGGGCCAAAAGGGTGGCTATAGAGGTTAAGCCTTAAAGAAAGCCTAGAACGAGCAGACTCAACCTCGAGATCGCTACGACACCTATACCATTTTGTCAAACACGTTAGATAGGATTTATGTGACCGAGAGGGATAATGAAAATTTTGACAGACCCAAGCCTCTAAGGGCCCCTATCGAGAAAAGGAACTGTAATAAATTCTGTGCCTATCATAGTGAGATTGGGCACAACATTTCGGATTATTAGGCACTAAAGGACGCCATCGAGGATCTCATTAAGAGGGGCTGCCTAAGGGACTATTTGGTGAGGTCCCAAGGCCAGTGATCCCCACGTCCCCAGCAGCCTGCGCCGCAACACTGCCAAACTCTGGAGCACGAGAAGGCACCCTCCATGAGGACCATCTTCACTATGCATGGTGGGCCTCATATTGTAAGCACTTCAAACTAATCACACAATTGCTATGTGCGAGCAATGGGTCGTGTTCTCCTAGTGAGTCATGTGGAACGTGATAGACTCGCCAAGAAGGCTAAAATAGCCTTGGACAGCATCTCGTTCATGGAAGAGGACGCGAAAGGAGTTCATTTCCTCCACAATGATGCCATTGTCATCCAGGCAAAGATTGATAATACCGAAGTAAGGAGGATAATGGTTGATACCGAAAGCTCTATGAAATTGATGTATAAGGGATGCTTCAACGAGATGGATATAAGTACAAGTCAGCTAGATCCTTCCCCCAAACCTCTTTATAGTTTCACGGGAGATGGAATAGTCCTGGTAAGATGAATCAGACTCCCACTCACCCTGGGTGACCTCGACCAACATGCAATTGTCATGGCTGACTTCCTGATCATAGATTGCCCTTCAGCCTATAATGTGGTGCTAGGACGACCTGTCATGAATGATTTTGATATGGTGACATCGACCAGGATGCTAACCATTAAGTTCTCGACCCTGAACGAAATCGAGTGCATGCGATGAGAGCAGCAGGTAGCCTAGCGCTGCTACAAGGACGCAGTTAAGCTCGAGGTCTAAGGGAAAAAGGTGCATATGGTGTCTGGGGGAAAAGCCCAGGCAATAAGCACAAAGGGAGTTAGCCACGATCTCGACCCTCACAAGGTGGATGCTAAGTTAGCTACTGGACTCGTTGAAGAGCTTGAGGACGTGCGTGTTAGCGAAGCAAATGAAGAGAGATGCCTTAAATTGGGGAGGTGCTTACCATCCGATGTGAAAACGCAGCTAATGGAATTTCTCAAGGCAAACCTAGACGTCTTTGCCTGGAACCATAAAGACATGGTGGGCATCGATCCACATGTAATGTCACACAGACTCAATATCGACCTCCAAGTCAGTCAGTTTGCCAAAAGAGAAAGTCGATGACAGTCAAATGTTATACGGCATTAAAAGAAGAAGTGGATAGACTTTTGGTGAACAATTTCATTTGAAAAGCACACTACCCCACTTGGATGGCCAATCCTGTCCTCGTGAAGATAAAGAACAGGAAGTGGAGGACTTGTGTTGATTTCACCAATCTTAACAAGGTGTGCTCCAAAGATAGCTTCCCTTTGCTGAGGATCGACCAGCTTGTAGACGCGACAGCGGGGACAAGCTCCTCAGCTTCATAGATGCCTACTGAGGGTATAATCATATCCCAATGGCTACACAGGATGAAGAGCATACCTCATTTATTACTGATAATAGGTTATACTGCTATAAAGTGATGCCTTTCGAGAGCAAATTGGTAAGACAATGGAGGTATATGTCGATGGCATGCTGGTGAAATCCAAATAACTCGTCGATCACATCTGTGACTTGGAAGAAATGTTCCAGACCCTGAAGAGGTATCAGATGAAGCTGAACCCACACAAATGTGCGTTCGAAGTTGCCTCAGGAATATTCCTTGGTTTTGTGGTCAATAATAAAGGGATCAAAGCAAACCAGGAGAAAATCAGAGCACTCCTTGACATGCGTTCCCCCGCAGGTCCAAAAAATGTTCAAAGTTTGAACAGCCAAATCACTATACTTAGCAAATTTATTTCGAAGGTGACGAACAAATGCATCTCCTTCTTCGACGTCCTCAAAAAAGTGAAGAAGTTCGAATGGACCCCAGAATGTGAAGTTACTTTTCAGGAGCTCAAATGGTACCTCGGATGAGCTCCACTCTTGTCTAAACTAAAGAGGACGAGAGATTAATTGTATACTTAGGAGTATCCTAACATGCTTTAAGCGCGGCCCTAACACAAGAAGTGGGAGGAGCTCAACTCCCCATTTACTATGTAAGCAAAAAGCTATTGGATGCCAAAACGAGGTACTCACCCATGGAAAAGCTCATGTACTGCCTAGTCATTACCTTGAGAAAGATATGACCCTACTTCCAAGCCCATATCATAAGAGTCCTCACACAATTCCCGCTAAGATAAGTCTTGCAGAAGACGGATGCCTTAGGACAGCTACTCAAATGGGCAACTGAGCTTGCCCAATTCGATATCACATACAAGCCCAGATCAGTCATTAAGGGGCAAGCACTAGCCGACTTCATTGCAGAATTTATAGGACCTGTGCAAGAGGAAGTAAAGATTCCCAAGGCCCAATGGTGGGAATTATATGTTGAAGGATTGTCATACGACCAAAAGGCTGGAGTAGGGGTGCTTCTTGTCAATCTAGAGGGGCACAAAGTCTTTTACACTTTAAAATTTGGCTTTCAGGCCACTAACAACGAAGCTGAGCACGAGGCATTGCTGGTAGGATTGCGATTAGCCAGGGAGATGCAAGCTGAAAGGTTAAAGATTTTCAATGACTCATTTATTGTCTGCCATGTGAAAGGTGATTACCAAGCTCGAGGGTCGCAAATGATGAGCTATCTCCATAAAGTCTAAAAGTTGTTGAGTTCCTTCCAACAATATGAGATCAATCAAATACCACGGACTCAAAATGTGAACACCGATGCCTTGCTCACCTGTCCACTACTGAAGATGTTGATCTCCTAGGAACGATCTCGGTAGAGCTCCTGTCATCCCCAAGCATCGACTAAGAAGATGTCATGATGGCGATTGCCATGGTGCTAAACTCCTGGATGAATATGATCTTGAACTACCTACAAAATGATAAACTACTGGAGGATAAACTCGAGGCACGATGTCTGTGAGCTCGAGCAGTCAGATATTGCATCTGCGATGACACACTGTACAAGAGAGGGTTCACAATCCCATTTCTGAGATGCATTGATGGCGAGGACTACAACACTGTCCTGGAGGAGATTTATGCGGGTCATTATAGAAATCATGCTGGGGGCTATCCTTGGCACAAAAAGCTCTTTGACAAGAATTTTACTGACTGACAATGAAGCAGGATGCTATAGATGTAACACCCAAAAAATTAAGGAAAATTTAAAATTTATTTTGGAATTTGGAAGGACTAAATTAAAATTTAGTTAAGGACTAAACTGAAAAATTCAGTTTTCGGGTGAGGCAAAAGTTGAAATAATATAAAATGTGGGGCTAAAGTACAAAATTGGGGAGAGAAACCTGCTTGGCCGGTTGCAGGTTGGAAGGAGGCTGATATTTTGCCTTTTCTCTGGACTTTTCGAAGAAGCCTCCCGCGTGGCATCCTGCGGGGAGCTCCCTCTGCTTCTTCGATGGCTTCTCCGGTGGAAGGACTTCCGGAGCTCGCCACGGCGCCGACGAAATGTCGGTTGTTGCTTCATGCCGGCGTCGAACGATTCCTGTAGCTTCTCTCCTCCACTGGCCAAAACAGTTTCGGGCAGAGCAAGTTCCTCCACTTGGCCGAAGCTGGTGTCCTTGTGAGCTCTCCATTTGGCCAACCCAATCTCGGCCACAAAGCTTTCTCCATGGTTTTGTTGGTATAAATCTTGGCTGTTATATAAGCGTAAATTTACTGTTGAATGAAATGGAACGATTTTGGTTGTTATCTAATTTCTAACTGCTGTAGGACGTTTGACTTGTTAAGTGCTGAATGAAAGTAAATTCCAGACTTGTGTTAGTTTGGTCCGTTTGTGGTGTTTGAGATTTCAATATGCTGGGTTACTGTATTTTGCTTGTTGAATAAATGTTAAATATTGGTCGTTATACAAATTCGGAATTATAGGTTACCATGGAAATTCCAATTGTTGTATGAATGCTAGTTGGTGTTTGCCGTATAAATATAAGTTTATTGTTAGTTGTATGAAATATTGGTAATGTGTAACTGAAAGAAATATAATAATAAGAAGTTCTGTTGTGATATGTGTCTCTAATAATTTATAGAGTTGGTATGGTTTGAAATGTTTGAGTTTAGAAATGATGTGAATTGCCCTGTGTAAATACTACCCTTGCCTTGATGTTCATAACTAATTAGTGAA